>JAVXUL010098377.1:0-20507 GCA_035590515.1 Trichilia minutiflora | reverse complement strand
ATTGAAGTATCGATACATGGAATTGCACCAGTAAAATTTCGGCAAAGTATCGATATATAGACCAAAGGTATCGATACATGCACTATCTCCAAATTGTAACGGCTAGTTTTAGAGCATTAAATGTTGCCATTAATGATGGATTCAAAGAGCCGTTAGAGACATCTAATGCAAATATAAATACAATCGACTTTGTAGAGACAAAAAGGGGTTGTTCAAAAATTTATTCAGAGCACTGTATTGAGAAAAACATTCCTCTGTATATTTATCTTAGTTTTCTTTGTCTTCCACCTGTATTAATTCTAGTAAGAGAAAGCTTGAGCAAATTATAAATATAATTTGTTAGAGAGTTTTCCTATAAACACTCTGATTTTATTAGATTTGTTATTAGGTTTCTCTTCACCCGTTATAAGAAAGATCTGTATTAGGTTACACTTCACTCGAATCAAAGAAGCTGTATTTATTGGTTACCCTTTACCATTCAAGAAGGAGTTGTATCTGGGTTTCTCTTAACTTGTAGAAACTAAGATTTAGTGATCCTCAGTGTGAGTAGATTCAATCGAGAAGAGTGGACATAAACTTGTAGTTGAACTGAAATCTTAATAAGGCAACCTAAGTATGTGTGTGTGTTGAATTGGGTTTCAAAAATTTTTGCAAATATAACCTCAATATTCTAACAATCTAATAACCACCAAAAATACAAAGATAGAGAGATTTGAGTGAGAGAAAATTATAGAGCACGGATTTATAGTGGTTCGGCTAACTCAAAGCCTACATATACTTTTTTCAAGCACCATCAAGTCTTATAAACCAAGGCTTCAACTTTTACAATATAGAGATTTTATGAGCTTACCTTCGAACCTTACAAATAAATCATTACTCCAAATGATATACAACCAAAACCTAAGTGAGAGGATCCCTTCCAATCACTTTAAATACACAAGAAAAGATGAAATAAGAATTACAATAATTTCTCTAACCCTTCTCAAAAGAATACTAAGAAGAAATGAGTTATGAGAGCTAGGGTTTTGAGATAATGCCTAAAGATATAAAAGATTTAGCTCAAGTAAGTGTTTTTACTCCTTAAGTCAATATAACAGTGATTTAAAACATCAAAGAAGACTTCCAAAAGCAAATGAGAGGACTATTTATAGTCTTAGAAAATATATGACCGTTGGACAAAAAAACTAACCGTTATTTTTCAAATTTGCGATAATTCGATCGATCGAAAAGGTATATTTGTTCGATCGAATATGCTCTGATGGCACGACCATGAACTGCCTTCAAATCGTTCGAACGAGATGTACACTTCGTTCGATTGAATTGGTTACTTCGTTCGAACGACACTTATACTTTGTTCGACAGACAAAAATTAAGTCCCCTGTTTTAAAAATGACAATGACTTTGTTCGAATGAATGGCCCTATTTGTTTGATCGACAAAAATCAAGTCCCCTATTTTTGAAAAAATACAATTCGTTCAACTGAAACATGCTGTTTGTTTGATTGAACTTCACTATTCGTTCGATCGAACCTTCCTGTTCGTTCAACCGATAAAAATTGAATTCCCTGTGTTTTGAAGAACAAATGTTTCGTTTAAACGAACTTCCTTGTTCGTTCAATTGAACCCTTTTATTCTTAAAAAATATAAAACTTTTTGATTCAAGACTAAAGGTTTTAAAAAGGAGGAAGTTTATGAGACACTTTTAAAAATTGTTTCATAAAATATTTTAAGATCATGAAGCCTTTTTGTGAAAGATAGAGCATATTTTGAGCTTAACCTTAACATCATAATTACATAACACTTGAGAATTCTTTATTTTGATCCTTGATCTTGATCTTTCACTTTTTTTTGGTCATCCATTTTGTTATTATCAAAAGTAAGAGCCGTGACAAATATGTCAATAGTACATTATTAATAATCATATCGGATTCAGATTTGATCTTCTGAATTTATTTATTCGTTTAAAACATTATTAAAATAAGATTAGTTAAATGAATAATTGTATTTAAATAAATAATTATATCTAAATGAATAATTATTAATATAAATAATTATTTACATTTAATATTTAGTTTATATTTAAATAAATAGTTAGTTAAATATGTTAAATTTTATATTGATTAATTAGATAGATTGAATAAATTGAATCGAATTAATGATTCAATCGTGTCATATTATATCATCTATTTAAAAAAATAAATGACACGATTAATAAATGGATAACACGATTATTAAATAAACGAATCGAATTCGAATGAACACAAAAAATACTATAAGTTTATTGACACGATACGAATACGATATGTTTATTCAAATTAACACTCTCAGATACCAGTAACAATTAGAAACTAGCAATGGAGTAAAATGGTGTATTGCTCGACAAGAAACAGAGTTGCTCTTCTATTGAAAACCAAAATCTTGAAATCACTAAAAATACAAGTGATTGCTTAACAAGAAACAGAGTTGCTCTTCTATTGAAAACCAAAATCCTGAAATCATTAGAAATACAAGTGTTTCTTATATGTAAGAGTAAAGTAGCCATAGACTAGAACATTCCCTAACCAGATGCGTGTCTAAGTCAAAGAATACAAGAGAAATTTCATCAATTAAACCAACCTTAGGATTGCATAAGATCATGCTTCATTAATTGTATGAGTTAATCACAACTAGAATGTCCTATGGTAAATCATAGATTGATTCTAATTAGTTACAGTCAGTGTTATCAAAATCACGATTTTGACTTATAAAATCGCTTAAAATTACGATTTTAACAAAAAATACCTTTTTGATTTTATCAAAATTAGAATGGGTCAAAAAACATTAAAAATGTCATTTCTAGATTTAAAATCTCAAAAAACATGCTTTTGCAATTTTATATTATAAAAATAAAAAATTTAAAAATGACTCCGTTTTTGTCCTCTCAAATCTTTCCCCAATTTCCCTCAAATCTAGAAATCCTCCACGAAGGCTTCTTCTTCTCCCCGAGTTCTCTTTGCTTCAATCCCTGAGTTCTCTAGAAATCCAGAAATCCCTGAGTTCTTAAGATCGAAACCACACCCATGCTTCAATCGTCCAGTCCCGTGACTTCAATCGTCTTCTCGATTTGTGATGGTGTCGATTGGTGGTGCTTGTCCTATTGGTTCTATTAGTTAGCTATGATTTTTAGTTGATATGAAGTGATCTACCATCATATGTACTAAGATTTTTACTTATCTGTTGACATGGATGCCATTTGAACTGGTTTTTAGTTTTCGATTTATGTTAGATATATAGTCAAATGCTCTTAGTAGATAAGCACTTATCTGTATGCAAAAAACATATACATTTCAAGTTTATCTATAATAAACTTGTTGTCTGGATTTTTTATTTACTTGAATAAATATATTTGCTTACTATCTGGATTTCTTATTATGCTCACCATGCTCTATGCTATTATTTACTTTGTTTTTGTTTATCTGTGTAACTTTTATGAGGTTATGCAAGCTATAATTCATACTTCCAAAACATATAAATGATGTTCAATCATTGGTAATAGCATATCAAAGTTTTGCATGCATATTCTCTATGCTCTCTTATGCAAAAAATGTCAATTCTCTAATGTAGATGGTATTTTATACAAAAAATGAGTTCTTTTTTTGTTTTCACTTTGGATAGTGTTGTTACTTCATCTAAATCCTCCGAAAAATCCGATGTTAAAAATCGATTAAACATAGGTTGGAAGTATAAAGAAGACATTGATGGTAACTTGAAAAGAGATAAGTGTAAGTTTTGTAGTGAGGTAAATTCTAGGAGTGTATATAGGTTAAAAAATCATTTGGCAGGTACTCATAAAATGTTAACCTTTGTGTTTCTATTTTTGATGAGGTTAGAAAATAAATATTGGATCATCTTTTAAAAAATGAGAAAAAGACACAAAAGAAAAGAAAGGGATTGCATGCTTTTGTTGATGACGATGAATATAATGATGTAGAACAACTTCATGGTGTACCTACATCTAGGAAAGAAAAGGGTATGATGGACGCCTTTGTTATAAAAGGAAAAAAACAAGCAATAATAAATAAGTTAATGAAAAAAAATGAGAGAGAGAAGATGTTTGCCAATCAATTGTAGATTTTTTTTACACCGGTACAATTTCTTTCAACTGTGTAAACAATCCAAAATTTGCAAAGGTGATTAAGGACATTGGGAGATTTGGGATCGGATGGAAGCCCCCTACATTTCATGAGATTAGAGTGAAGTTTTTAAAGAATGTAATTGATCGAACAAAGTTATCGTTGACTGAGTTTAAGGGGAAATGACAGAGATTTGGCTGTTCTATTATATTAGATAGTTGGACAGATAGAAAAAGACGTTCAATTTCTAATTTCCTTGTTAACAGTCTAAAGGGAACGGGTTTTTTAAATCAACAAATGCCTTTGATATCTCAAAAACTACTCAAAAAGTATTTGAGATATTGAATGCAATTATGGATAAGGTTAGGGAAGAGAACGTGGTGTAAGTTATCATAGATAATGCAGCAAAATATAAAGCAACAGGAGAGAGATTAATGGAGGTAAAGAAGAGGTTGTATTGGATACCATGTGCTGCACATTGCATTGATTTGATGTTGGAGGATTTTGAAAAGAAGTTACCTATTCCTCAAGAAACCATCTTAAGAGGTAGAAAAATTACTACATATATATATAGCAAAACAAATTTAATTTCCATGTTTAGGCACTTCACCAAAGATTGATATCTGATTATGCCTGCCATCACTCGCTTTGCTACTGCATACTTGACTTTGTTTTGCTTGATTGAACTTAAAGGTGTATTGATTACTATGTTTGCTTCTGAATCATGAATAAATAGTGAGTTTACAAAAACAGTAGAAGGAAAACGAGTTCATAAGACTATTATGGATGGTTCTTTTTAGAGAGATGTTAAGACGTGTTTGAAAGTGACCATGCCTCTTATTAAAGTGTTGAGAATGGTTGATTATGAAGATAAACCAGTCATTGGTTTTCTTATTAAGAGATGGATCGTGCTCAAAAAAGGATTAAACAAAACTTTGAGCATATAGAGTAAGTAGTTAATTATACTTATAGATTATTTATTGTATTTTTTAGTTTGTTTGTTAATTAAATGCTAATTTTTTTACTAACCTTGTTGTTTATATTTTCTAGAGTGATGAACAAGTTTTAAAAATTGTTCAAAATCGATGGGAGACTCAACTTTATAGGCCTCTATATTCTATGTCATATTATTTGAATCCACAGTTTCATTATTGCTTAAGATGAAGTGGACTTCAATCAAATGTGGAGTGTATGACTGCTTTGAAAGACTTGTGTCTTATCATGAAATGAGAGAGAAAATTGATCTCCAAATGGATGGGTTCTCTAATGCAAATGGTCTATTTGGAAATGATAAAGTAAGGGTATAAAATTCAATAATCTTATTTAATGCTTTTCATTTTATGTTAGATATTTGTTTGTTGAACTTGTTAATGTTATTGTTATAGGGAACGAGACAAACAAGACACCCTCCTGATTAGAGGAAGGTATTTAGAGATGATTGTCTTGAACTACAAAAATTTGTTATTCAAATATTGAGTTTAACTTATAGTTCTTCGTGATACGAATGTAATTAGAGTGTATTTGAGATGATAAGTAAAATGTTAATATTTTTTATTTTAAACATTCTATATAAGACTTATATTATATAAACTAATTTTTTTACTTTATAATTTATTAAGATTATTTAAGTTTATATAAAGAAAATAAATCGTTTACGTAAAAAGAAGATGAATAATTTGGTGTTTGTTATGACAAATTTAATAAAATTTATATTTTAATCTTTTAATTTTATTAATTTATAAAAATATCCTAAATTTTTTATTATTTATATATTATTAAAAATACCGTTTTTATGTTCCATTTTTTCAAATAGAAAACGATTTTAAATAAAATTGTGGCTTAAATAACTTTGGTGACGATAGTGTCGTCGCTAAAAGATAAACTTTTTTATTAATTTTTTAATTATCTTTTAGTGACGACTTTTATTTTGTCATCACAAAAATTGCTTTCAACATCAAAATTTTTGGCATCATTAAAAGTGTTGTCACTAAAAAACCTTTTTTTGTATTGTGGCATTTGTGATCATGGAATGGAAGCTCTGAGAAAAGATAGAATAAGAGAGATGATGAATAAAAAGGGAAAGCTTTGACGTGTCAAGACATTTTTGGGAGAGGAAAAGAAAGAGAACGATGTGAGAAATTGTAAAAGATTAAGAAGAAGTTAAACCAATAGCGGATTGAGATTGTGTTCAATTTGTGGTTTATTAACAATTAATGATTAATTAACTTGATTATTAGAGGAAGATGATGAGATAATTATAACGGAAATATCTTTAATCACAAATGAATAAAAAATGCGTTAGAAATGATCTCAAGTATAATTAATGGATCTTTTAAACATAAATATGGGTATGGGATGACTTTTATTAATTGATATAATCAGTATTGGTGTATTATACTTATTATTGATCTCGTTGAATAAATTCATAAAAAATGTAACAAGGGAGACATAAGAAACCATAACACAAAGCCTTACAAAGAAATTAATTAAACGATAATTAAAGTAACCTCATCAAATCATGATTGGAAAAGATGATCAATTTCACTTGGTGGATCATCCCATTAAACAGACGAAGAAAATCTCTCAATTCTAAATGGATAAATGGTCATTTTTCCCCTATTTTTTGACTTAGTATTATGATATTTCACTAGGTGATCATCCCATCAAACAAAAGAAGAAGATTTTTTAATTCTAAATGGATAAATAATCATTCTTCCCCTAGTTTCTGACCTAATATTCTGATATCCCTACTTTTTTAAAATATACTCGATACCCTCGTATAACAAGGAATTTTGTCCTATTAAATTTGTACTATCAAAAAAATATTGTGTATTTTTTACTAAAATAATCGAATATCATAATATTTGACTAAAGAGAGAGAGACATGATCGTTTATCCCACCTACGGTAACCAACTTACCTGCAACAGTTTTTTTTTTATTTTCGACAGATATGAATAATACAAATGTGCATGAAAGACATTTTATTATGACAAGAATCTCAAGCAGTAAGAAAAGAGTTAAAATTTACCGTATAAACTACTGAAATTTGAAAGATACGGAGATCTAACAGATAAAAGTATAAGACATAGTGAATTATAACAAAGTTTGCATTATATCCACGGACAGAGATGCATTGATTTTCTCACCAATATGAGGCTTAAACTTCAGCTTACTAACAGTTCATGTAAGATAATGATATTATATAATAATTATCATACGGTTTTTTATAATTTTTTATTACACAATCAGCCGCACGCTGCCAATAATTTCAAGATCAATATTAAATTTTTATATCCGTATAACGTGGTGCTCTAATTTTCTCCTAATATTTAAAAGAATTCCTAAAAGCTTTCCATAATCTTTATAAAAGGGTAGGTTAAAATTCAATTTTTTGGTTTGATTCTTCGTAGTATAATGTTCAATATTCACTAACAACCCAAAGAAGTACGTATCAAAGTAAATCTACAAAGAAAAAATAGCAATACAGATTAATTTTTTAGTTTTATCCTTGTGGTTTCCAAACATATTAATCATACATGTTCTTAATCTCGATTCAAATTCCAATATATTCCAGCAATAGATATAAAGAATTCATGATCAACAGAAAGGTCATTTACTGAGAATTTTCTATCTTTATTATAATTATAGCAAATATCACAACAGCAAATTAAGAGCACGGATTCGCCCAAACGTCAAACCAAAGCAAATTAACATAAACACTAGTAACAAAACTTAAACTCACAAACAGAGTTCAACATTCACCAAAGCAAACATTTGCAAACTCTCACGGAACCCGAGTCTTTATTGTATTAACAGCCCTAGAATTAGGTTCAAGGGAGGAGAACGGCGATGGCTCCGTGGTATGGACAACAGCAATCGGAGTTTCTTTATCACAATAACCTTCAAGTACATCACCCTCTTCATCGGTAAACCCTAGTGTATCAATCATATTAGGCCAGCATTGTTTCCCTATGGTACGTATGGCTGTACAGCATCCATTGCTTAAATAAGTCTCGCCATTGAGGAAGAATAGGATGATTTCTCCAGTGCATGCTTGAATTTGAACGAGCGAATCCCAACAATTGGGTGATTCATCGTCTACTTTTAAACGTGAAGCAAGGCTTGACCTAGGGTTAGGGTTTGTTAACGATCGTGCACCGATTGCAGAACCGATGTTCAAAGCCAGAAGAGAGAGAACAAAGAGGTTGAAAGCATTAGCCATTTCGAGATAGAGAGAATTCAAAGGGGAAATGTGTGTGAAGTTTAGACATGGAGCTAGGGTTTATATAGGATGTGGTAATTAATGGCATTACTTTTTGGTTGTCATGAACGTTACTTGCATAAGAATTGAAGAGACTCAAAGTGATTGTGGGTTACAGAAAGAAGATAGATGAAGAGGCAATCAAGTTAATTATTATGAAAATTATTTTTAGAGAGGATTGTTTAAGGTATATGATTAGAATTAATTAATCAAATGTTTAGTTTTTAATTTCCATTGCCTTGATGATCTAAATTCTTAATTTCAGTTTAATTAATCAAATTCTAACGTGCGTGCGTGCGTGTGTGTGTATACACACTCCTTCCCTTCGGTGGAGTTTTAAAATCCGGATCCAAATTTTATAACTTCATGTAATATACACATACATATCATAATTTCATTAGATAAATATGCATATGAAACCTAAAATTTTTAATTAAATGTCATTTTTCAGATTTTTAAAGTTACAAATTTCATATTGTACGTTGTTATAAATATTGGTACGATTTTCAAATTGTAAATCTTGCGTTTTATATAATATGAAAACTGAAATCAGATGCCTGTTTCGGTATTCCTTCTGAGGTTCTGACTAGCATTAAAGGGTTTCTGAGGAACATGAGATGCAAGTGACTGAATTGAATAAAATTGTAAAAGAATAAGCCCAGGTTCATATAATGAACTAAAGTGAGCCCAAATAGACTTAAAATATTGCACGTGCAATTAATGTTACCATCAAATTGCACGGAACAGAAATACAAATTAAATTTTTTTGAAGTTGTGTGCTATTGATTAATATAGGACAGGCTTGAGATTAAAGCACTGTAACTGTTGTAATTTCAGGCTGTGAAATAGAAATTAAAAATATTAAATATCAGTTAAAATAAGTAAATTTTATTAAAATAGTATTATCAAAAATTTTTTTATAAACCCTTTTGGCTTATAAATAAAAATTTTAAAACCCTTTTGGCAAATGAACTTTTTTAATATTAGAAACCCTTTTCAAAATTTTTTGTATCATTTGGTTACTATCAAATAATGGCTTTTAAATAATTAAATGGTTATTTCGTCTTTACTCCAAAAAACTCAAATTTTGAGAGATTGATATTAGAGTTTTTTAATTTTTAAATTATTTAAAATACTGTAATTTTATATTAAAAAATTTATCCTATTTCCCTTCTTATGTAATTTTTCAGAATTTAACTATAAAGTAATTACATAAATTTCACTAAAAACTGCTCATGATAACCAAATAAATAATATTTTTTAATTAAAAACTCTATTTCAAAAATTTTTTACTTATAACTTTAAAAAACTCAAGTTGAAAAACTATATTAAACAAACCTTGATCGTGCCCATAATATACCATAACTAACACATAAATTCAAGAGAATGCTAATGGCTAATGTACAATAAATATATCATGGGAAAAATAATAAACACTCCTTGTAATTTGGTTAAATGATAATTTCTCTTTTATTTTAGATTTTATGATAAAAAAAAATTTCAAGATTTAAAGGTTATGATAAATACTTCTTATTAAATCAATTCTCTCAATTTTTTTTCTACCATATAATAACTACTATACCCATCATCTTTATAAAAGTACAAAAGTTTTAAAAAAATTAAAATATAATTCATAAATTTTTATATTTTTTATATTTTATATAATTGTTTAATAGTATTTTTATATATTTTACATAATTTTTTTAATTTTTATGTTTTTATAAAAATTTGAGTATAATAATTATTATATTATAAAAAAAGATAAAACATTAAAAAAATTATTTTGATAAAAAATATTTATCATAATTTTTAAATTTCAAAAAAAAATTATAAAATATTAAAACAAATTATCGTTTTACCGATCCGTACGAGGTATTTGTCATCCTCTTAATATAACATATATTCCTGACTTTGTCTAATTCATGAGAACAATAATAATTCCTGGAACAAGTTAATTAGGACAGTACAGATTTACTTCAGAGTGCAGGCTTTGATTGTATGCACTGCAAAGCAGACAACAATGGTGGCCGCGTGATACATTCATTGTTTATTTATTAAGAAAGATGGAGAATCAAATAAAGACCCCCTTCACATGCACACATAAATATGTGAATAGGCACAAATTCTTAGATGCAAACGTTGTTTGAAATGAATATTGTAAGCCCCGAGTCGATATACCGTTACAAATTATTCTAATTTTATTTAATCAAATTTCACAATTCGATTAACCGAATTTGTAAAATTAGACATTAAATTAAAGACTTCTGTTTCCATTCTTTCAGTTGATTGAAGATTATATATATATACGATAATGTAGTCACTAGCTATCTAGAAGATTGTGAAGATCAAGCATAAGAATAAATTCATCTATTTAAAACCTAATTTAGAATAAGTTAAAACACCAATTGATGTGAAGGCACATGGTGGGTGTTGTAAATTGTGCATGTGAATGTGGTTCACATAAATAATGCATATCAAATTCTTTGCTTGAATCTTAATTGTTCGAGCATTTTAGCTTCTTTTAAGGCTTTCTCATTCTTTACTAGGAGCTTTAAACCGTCCTCCACTCCACCGCCCAGGCGCCCACTACTTGTGACATCTATATTTGTTTTTCTAAAATTTATCGTACAAGCAAATGTGTATCATAAGCATGTTACAAAAGGAATTAGGCCATATGTGTTTATTTGTTTGTTTAATGTTTGGTATTATAATTGAGGTTTAGTTTTATCTTTAGTTTTGTCTTATTTTGTTTTAGGTTTAATATACGCAAATTTCATCTTATTGTGCGCACGATTCCAAATTTAACAAAAACAAATGCTAAAAAAAGTGACTTATTGTAAATTGCTTGGTTAAATTTATGAAGATATAGATTTAATTGATATTTACAATAAAGTATAAGTTAATAATATTGACAAATGCATATATAGTATAAGAATATAATCGAGTCGAATCAAATTGATATAATAAATTATTTGAATTCGATCGATATTATATTTTTTATACTTAACTTAATAATATATTTAAACTCAATTTAATTAAGTTTAAATATTTATTTTTTAAAATTATTATTATAAAATTTAAAATTTATTTAACTTAATTCATCTGGATTCGATTAATTAAACTTATAAATTTAAGGATTTGATCTTAATATGTTTAAACGGAACTATGTCTATTTGAGCTCAAACTGAAGTAGATTATTATCGAATTAAATTCAAATATATATAGAATCTCTGACGAGCGGCTTGAGGCGCTTACACCTCGACAGTGCTGTCTCTCGATTATCGTCGTAGTATTAAAGAAAACAGAACAAAATCCGCAACAACGATTCAGCAGATTACCAGTTTGAGAGAGAGGGAGAGGGAGAGGGAGATCAAGGGAGATAAAGAAGTGGGTAGTCGGACTTGGATCCATTTGTAGCTATGGCGGGTCTAAAACGACGTGTCCTGTGCATCTCTGTGTTTGCTCTTCTTTTGGTTCATTCTTATTGCTTCTACCTCCCAGGTGTCACTCCTCAAGATTTCCAAAAGGTCAGTTCTGAAACGACTGGTCTTATGGATCGTGGGTTTGTTTATGTTTCAAGTTTTTGCTTAGATCTGTTTTTGGGTTTGGTTTTGTTTTGTTCTGCATGTTTAACGATTGGGAAGTGGTGTTATTTCAAAAGATGTGATTTTTCTCATTTTGTTTAACTTTATGTAAGAAATTGATGAATAAATGCGTACCTTTGAACTATTTTTACTGTAATTTGGCTTGGAGGGTGGGATGTTTTTTTTTTATTTGGTGGAAGCGGATAGCAGTTTCTTATGCAAGTTTCTGTTTTTTTTATATTGGTTTGTGTTTAGTTGAATTCATTAGGCGGCCTGTAGATGGGTGCTTTTCTTTTCCCTTATGATTTAGGTGACTCGAAATAATTATGAGATGAAATGATATATGAACTTTAAATCTGTAGTTGAGACGTCTGAAGCAATTATCTTAAGTCTCTTGGAGCCGTGAAATTAAATATTTTTATGGAGATCTATTTGGGAGACATTGGAACTTTGAGTAGTCTCGGCACATGATTGTTACATCAAGTGTTTGATTGCTTTGAATCTGTTAATTCACTGTGATAGAATGACGGATCCACCTGAAATCTGTGAGACTTGAATGGGATGTTTTTATGGCGGTCCCTTTAGAATTGTAGATCCAATAGGACTTGAATCCCCTTTGGAGTTATAGAGCTAATGGAACTTGAATCTAAAATAAGTCTTAACAAATTAAGAATGCTAACTGTAAAACTAATTTTTTACAAATGTGAAGAGATAAATAGTGTAACTCTTTACACATGTATACAAAATAGTGCTATAGTGCATAGAGTAAAAACACTATATTTCCCTCCTAAATGTAACAGTTACACCCCCATACCATTGCTTCTCTACTGTGTTACCTGACTCAGAATAGTGTCTGTAAATGCAGAAGGTATCAAACTTTTCTTTTACATATTTTTGCATAAATCCTGTCTGACTTTAAACTGAGTGCTCTCTAATGATGTGAAGTTAATTTATGGATTTCTAAATTTGTGCACTGATGCAGGGGAATGAGTTGAAGGTGAAAGTGAACAAACTGACCTCAACGAAAACACAACTTCCCTACTCTTACTATTCCCTCCCCTATTGTCACCCAGAGCATATAGTTGACAGTGCAGAGAATCTTGGGGAAGTTCTTCGTGGTGATCGAATTGAAAACTCTCCTTATGTGGTAAATTAAGATTCCTAAACGTTTAACTCATCCTTCTCATTTCTTGTACTGCTGCTGCTTGTTGAGTGCTTGACAAAATTTGTTTCTTGCAGTTTAAAATGAGAGAACCGCAAATGTGCGAAGTTGTATGTCGTTTGACACTTAATAAGAAAACTGCCAAGGAATTCAAGGAAAAGATAGATGATGAGTATCGGGTGAACATGTGAGATATTTATTAATTGACTTCCAAATTTTTTTAAAGCTAATCATCTCTATAAAGCATACTGCTATAATATTTACAGCATAATTTTTTTGATTTTATGATCTATTTTATAACAGGATCTTGGATAACCTTCCTCTAGTTGTTCCTGTTCGAAGACCTGATCAGGAAAATAGTATAGTGTATCAACAAGGATTTTATGTAGGCCTCAGAGGACAATATGCCGGAGTAAGCACGGAATCAATCTCCTTCATTACAGAATGGTAAACCTAAATTAGTTGGGCAATTTGATTAACTTCTGTGCTTATTAAATTGTTTCCAGAGTAAGGAAGAAAAGCATTTTATCCACAACCACTTGGCATTCACTGTAAAGTATCACAAAGATGCTCAGGCTGACACTGCAAGGATTGTAGGATTTGAGGTCAAACCTTTCAGGTTATATTTATGAACTTTTTTCCTACTGTCTTTCACTGATCTATGCGAACTTATCTCTTCAGTGTTAGTTGATGCCATGTGTTAATACTGACATGTTTTTATGAATCCAGCGTTAAACACGACTATGAAGGTACTTGGAACAAGGAAACTCGTTTGACAACCTGTGATCCCCATGCAAAAAGAGCTGTTACCAACTCTGAATCTCCCCAAGAAGTTGATGATAAAATGGAAATTGTATTTACGTATGATGTTGAGTTCCAGGTTAGGCTTTATATGTCTTGGTAAAGAAAGAGAGTTGCCTGTATACCTGAAGTTACTATATTTTTCGTACATAATTTTTGCCTGTTTCTGCAGGAAAGTGAGGTAAAATGGGCATCTCGGTGGGATACGTATCTTCTGATGGCTGATGATCAGATCCACTGGTTCTCAATTGTCAATTCTTTGATGATTGTCATTTTCCTTTCGGGGATGGTTGCTATGATTATGTTGCGCACTCTTTACCGTGATATCTCCAAGTACAACCAATTAGAAACTCAGGAAGAAGCCCAGGAAGAGACAGGATGGAAACTGGTTCATGGGGATGTTTTCAGGCCTCCCGTCAATTCAGATTTACTGTGTGTCTATGTTGGGACAGGGGTTCAATTTTTTGGAATGTTTCTTGTCACCATGATCTTTGCTGTTCTTGGTTTCCTATCTCCATCAAACCGAGGTGGATTGATGACAGCCATGGTCCTGCTTTGGATTTTTATGGGCTTGTTTGCCGGATACGCATCTGCTCGTCTCTATAAGATGTTCAAAGGAACAGAATGGAAGAAAATCACACTCAAAACAGCTTTCATGTTACCAGCTTTCTGCTTTGCCATTTTCTTTGTCTTGAATGCTTTAATATGGGGCGAGAAATCATCTGGTGCAGTGCCTTTTGGAACCATGTTTGCTCTAGTATTTTTATGGTTCGGCATCTCTCTCCCACTTGTCTTTGTGGGTGGTTACATTGGTTTTAGAAAGCCAGTAATTGAAGATCCTGTGAAGACCAATAAAATCCCTAGGCAGATCCCAGAGCAACTATGGTACATGAATCCTATCTTCTCTATCCTAATAGGAGGCATTCTTCCATTCGGAGCCATCTTTATCGAACTCTTTTTCATACTTACCTCCATATGGCTGCACCAGTTCTATTACATATTTGGTTTCCTCTTCATCGTCTTCATCATTCTCATCATCACTTGTGCTGAGATCACAATTGTACTCTGTTACTTCCAGTTATGCAGTGAGGATTACCACTGGTGGTGGAGATCATACCTGACTTCAGGTTCCTCAGCACTCTATCTCTTCCTCTATGCTGCTTTCTACTTCTTCACAAAACTCGAGATCAGCAAGCCAGTATCTGGTATCTTGTACTTTGGGTATATGCTGATTGCATCGTATGCTTTCTTCATCCTCACTGGTACAATTGGTTTCTATGCCTGCTTTTGGTTCACCAGGCTTATTTACTCATCAGTAAAGATCGATTGATTGACCAGTAGCCGGTTTATTTCAACATATAGAAACACAAATATTTTTGTGAAACTTGGGGTTCTTTAATTTGGAGTCAGTTTATATTGTAAAATCATAGAAATCGTTTTTCATAGTCATCTTGATACAAGTTTTCCTTTCCATTCAGTTAATAGTTGTTCTTACCTCCTTGTTTATTGTTCTTTCTTGACTGTTTTGCATTGAGACGTACAAGAATTGTTATTCAAAATTCTGTGGCATCAATTTTTATTCCATAAATGAAAATGGAATTCTTGTATTGATATTCTCCAAATCTATATAATTTTGCTGCTTCCGCAGAATGAACAGCAAACCGACTTCTTATGCATGTTTAGAACAAGGAAAATCTCCAATATGGAAGAACTTTGCTGTAAAAATTGTCACTGCTTGTAAAAATTGTAAAACGTCAATCCAACACAACCTATATATTCGTTAAATTTATGTTGAGCTCGACAGGTACATTTAACAACTCTAGTTGACCATCTTGGTAGAATGAATAAGATAAATGAAATTCTGTAAGCCAAGCTATCTTCACCATGTAACATTTACAGTTAGCTAATGACAATTGCAAACAAAGCAGTACAAAGTTTTATAATAGATATATTATTCTTCCTGCAAGCCTTACAACTTTAATTCCAAGACAGATTCTGTGTACTTTACAATGTCTTCACAACTATAATTCCAAGACAGATTCTGTGTATTTTACAATGTCTTAAAAGTAAAAATAGGAAAAGTAGCAAGTCATTGACAGTTTACATGATTCATTATACCTTGTATTTATCAATCAGTCGGCGTTTTCTGCTGTAAAATCAGGCTCAGGAGGCTTCTGTAGTTTCACCAATTCCATCGCAGTCTTTGCATTCCTGTTTCGATGCACACCTCGAAGAGCATTTGCTGCAAACCTTGTAGCTAAGAAGGCAGCGCCAATACTATACGAACCTCCAGCTGTGCTGTTTTGGACTCCATCAGATCCTTCCTCTTCTTCCTTCCTAGTCTGCTCCATTTTCTTTCTCTTGGAATAACGACGCCATGCAGCTTGGATAAAGCAAGCAGCCCATGTCCTCCACTGCTGGGAGTAAAAACGGAAGGTGTGTTGAACCTGTCTACTGTGAAGGCGTCTGAACTGACTGGCCACAAATTTTAATTCTTCGGCTATTAGGGCAAAAGCCTCAACTTCTGTTAAAGCCTTTACTGTCCGGGTAGAGGATGGGAGGCTAACACCAGACTTGGGATCCAAGGCCCAGGTCAAAAGCTCCTCACCACAGAAATCTCCTTCTTTCAGAAAACTGCGGTTGAAAAATCCACTTCGTCCACCATCTGTAGTTACACTCTCGAGGCGACCGCGTATAATGAAAAGCATCTCATCGACTGGATCTCCTTCTCGAACTATGTATGTACTCTCTGTAAACAAGCATGGCTTTAGGCGCTCACATATGGCATCCAGTATTCTCTCATCCATACTCTCAAATAGAGGAACCTATAAAACACCAACAAAGCAATTCATGACTTTTACTAGACAAGAGTCCCACGAAACACTAATTTGAAACCAAAGGAACATCATATGGCAAGCAAAGAAATTGAACAATCAGAAAGAATGTAAAAATAGATGGTGACAAAATCAAATTAACCTACCCTCCTAACCAACGCCAGACAAAGGTGCCTCTTGATGTCTCTCCTAAGATCCTTTGGTAAGCTCTGAACCAAACTCTCTTCATCCACCCCACGTGTTTCCAACCACTTATATTGGTCATAGCGCCTTACTCGTTCTCTTAGTTCTGGTGGCAGCAAACGATGATGCATCCACTGTTCTGAGTCACGCCTTTTGATCCTCATTTCCTCAAGTCGAACAGTCAACGACTGAAGATAGGTCTGATACAATAGCAAAACAATAATTTAAATAATTGCACTCAGCTGGGGCATCCCTCAACCCAACTGCATGGGTTTCATACGTAAAATCTACAAAATTGTCCCTTTATGCTTTAGTTCTCCACATACTTAAAGGTTACTAAACTCAGTAGGGATATTTATCAGACATCAAAAATCTTGTGCTTACCACACAAGCATGCACACCTACTTTAACATAGAACACATGCTTTATGTGCATACAGTTCCACAAATTGAGATTTGATTATCCATCATAAGAATCTGTCTACTGTGACATAAACATATCTGCTTTTCTGATTTAAGTTTATAAAATTGAATACACTCTATGGAAGAAACCCTTAATTACAGTTAGAACCTTTTTCCTTTTAAAAAATAGGCAACTGAGAAACATATGTTAAAAGGAGGTGTCAAATGAATTATTACAGATAGAACTGATAACCAAATCAATACCACTTTTACCAGCGATGTCAAATGATTATTTAATCAAAGAACAGACTACAAGCTCAGAATATAAGCAAAGCAAATGTTATAAGCCAACGGTGTTAACCGCCCCAACATTCAGAGTAGATTGAATCAGTCGCTTAATAGAAGATCATGTAAGAGCAGTAAACAGTAAAAGAAGAGCTATACAGGAAGAAGAAACAATACTCTGGAACAATAAGGTTCTCAGGGTATCTCACAGAAAGGAAGGTTACTCTGTCATTATATTTAGACATATATCAGCTAGTTGCTTTCATTTCCTGAAAATAATGCATCCCAGTAATTAGATTGTGGACCAGATTACCTCAAAATCTAGTGAAATGTTAGAACTCTGGCATTGAAACCATATAACCTTATTTTTCTGCCACAGAAAATATATTCGTCTTCTACACTGATACAAAAAGGGTTAGTCACATGTTCACCTCCAATTTACGAAGTCAAATTTCTTCATGGAAATCTTGGGATCAGTTTGTAGCCAGGGATCTTGGAGACTAAATTCAAATCAACTAATCTTAGCCCATCACACATGTAAACCTCACAAGAGTGCTACAGTCTCAGATAAATAATTTGTTGTTTCAAAATCTTCTACCAAATACACAACTTATCAGAGAAAATAAAATAAAACTATGTAGTCGACTGTGAATTTACCTGCATATTGCCAATCAGTAGGGCAAAGAGTATGAGTCCGAGAATGGCTAGTGCTATGGAAAATATGACCTCTCCAGGAAAGGTGCTAGTTTCAAGCCCCTGGCCAAGTGTACTGTTGAGAAATCAAGGAAAAATATGTACCAATTAAGACTTAAACTTCAGTATGATATAATTTGATTTTAAATGAAAAATAGTAGATGTAGCATATTTTGTATCAAACTACTAAACAAAATTGGTAACATGTTAACTAAGATTCACATAAAATAGTCAGAACTACAACTCTATGACAGTGCAAGAAGTTTGGCTCTCACAGAACTTTGTAAATTTGGTTTTTCACAGACTTGGGGAATTATTCTTATGCTACCCAAATGCATTTTGCCCAAAATTCACATATTGCTTTTGCCAAAAGGCAATTTTAGCACATTAGAATCTAGGAATGCAAACCCGCAAACTGACAACAAACTGAAACTAAACCACCAAAAGTCCAACAGAGAGTATCTGACATATATCATTTTGTACATATAAATCAAGTGGTACCTACATGGAAAATGAATCTCTTACCTCAAATTTTGCAGCCCCCACCACAAACAATAACAGTACTTGGAGACAAAGTTCTTATTAGATAAAACTATGCCAGATGACAAAGCCTGTGTATAGATTCCATAATCAAACGGTGGATTATCATCTTGTACTGAGCAACTTGAATTAAGAACATTACTGCTGTTTCTGTGCCAGGCATCATAGCCTGTCATATTCTGATTTCCACAGTACAAGAAATCCTTATTGCAATTTACATCATCAGCACAAGCCTTCCGCCAGCAAGTATCATTGCGCTCTAAAGCTAATAAGTACCAAAATGCCCCCACTATCTGCAAAGATTCATCCAACAAGATTTCTATTATTATTTTTGATTGAAAGAAGACAAAAAGGAAAAAAATGCTGGCCTCTGCTGAATATAACCAATTTGTAAGTTGATGGTGGAAAACGGAAAGATGCAGGATTCAAAGAGGCGGCAGAATCTCTTTTACGTGTACAATTATCACAACTCAAAATTTTAAGACAATTCATCAAAGGTAAGTCAGAAAATAATTGTATAGTGGAACTTAGTAAAAGACGGTCAGCTGATAAAAAATCTCCACATGCATACGAATCCACAGTAATGAAATAGGTAAAGAAAATTCACCACCATACAACATTGTAAAGCAACCTCGATACAAGTCCATCTAGTAAACGCTTTTTGATAAATAAAATCAATACAAAAATGGCTGAAGCAGGGAAGCAAGTAAAGTTTATACATCCGAAAACCAGAAATGGCAAGAAAAATTATGCCAGACACCATTCAATGAGTGAACAAGACAGAAAGAACAAAAGAAGGTTCTGCTAATCAGACAAGAATGCCAAATTGAAAAATCGCTTACGTGACTGGCAAGCATGTACAATAGCAGATAATATGCAGCACCGGCCCATGCAGTTTCAGCAAAGACACCAGATGTCCTTTTCAGCTCTGATGTTAGAGGCATAATACGCAGAAATCGAGGGGCATACTGCAACAACACAATATAAAACAAAGCCTGTTTTGTAGCTAGGACATCTGAACCATTTGATCTCATAAGAAATCTCCAAACAACAATCTGCAATTTTCAGATTTGAAAAATATTAATGAGAAAGCTATAATAGACATTTTTTGACCTCCTGCAAGTTAACAAAAACAAGGTAATAATTCCATTAAACTAAAATTCAATTCCCAAAGTAACAATCAATATGTATTTTATAGCAACATTGGATGTGAATAAACAATTGTGCAGCAGGCAACCAGCAATTACCTGAAAGACTATTGGTACAAATATTAACTACATCATTTTTCAAGCAGGTCTATAACACTAGTAAAGTGGGAAGAGAACCATAGATGATAGTTATTGAAGATTTCAAAGAGAGATTAAATGACAAAAATTCACCCAAACAATGAATTATTTGCCCAAAGAAATAAGTAAGCTAAAATAAAAATAAAAAATAAAAATAACCACATAGGAGACTAATATATAACCACAAAAAGGTAAATCATTGGTGTAGAACGGAAGAAAATGCAATAAATAGGTCCACATAGTAGAGGTGTCTAACGGGCCGGGTCGGCCCGCGAATCGGACCGGCCCGGACCACTGTTCACACGGTCCGGGCCGGTTTCGGGCCAATATAGACGGTCCGGTCTGGTTCCGGAATTCCGGAACCG
>JAVXUL010098368.1:0-20511 GCA_035590515.1 Trichilia minutiflora | reverse complement strand
AATCTCACGGGACAAATCCCGCTGACGCCTACTTTGTCTAAGTTCCATATTTCGTCTTTTCAACTGAACCCCAACCTCTGCGGTGAGATTATAAACAAAGCATGCAGTTCCCGCTCACCGTTCTTCGAATCGCCGAATACCACGTCGCCACCTAGACCGCTCGGACAAAGTACGCAGTCGCGGGGAATAGTAGGTTTATCTCCGCCATCACCACAAAATAATCACAAAACAAGGGGCCTATTACTTGGGCTGATTATTGGTTTTGCAGTGTTAGTTTCATCACTTGTATGTATTTTCTTACTGGTTAGGAGAAATAGCAGCCAAGGGAACTCAAAAGCAGCAGCAACGTCGTCGTTTAACGACGAAATCACCTATGCTGAACCCGGAAGTTCAGGAAACGTAGCCCAAATCGGAGGAAGCAAATTCCAAGTAGAAACAAAAGTGAAAAAAATTGAAGTTGAAGAAATAGCATCACAAAGTATGATAAAAAAGAGCGGGAGTTTAGTGTTTTGTGCGGGTGAATCGGAGGTGTACAGTTTAGAGCAGTTGATGAGAGCTTCTGCGGAGTTGCTAGGCAGAGGAACTATTGGGACGACGTACAAAGCTGTGCTCGATACTCAGTTGATTGTGACTGTCAAAAGGCTTGATGCAAACAAGACCGCCATTACAAGTCCTGAAGCTTTTGATGAACATATGGATACTGTTGGTGGGCTTAGGCATCCCAATTTGGTTCCAATTAGAGCTTATTTTCAAGCAAATGGAGAGCGACTTGTTATATATGATTATCAACCAAACGGCAGTCTCTTCAATCTCATTCATGGTACGTTTGTTTTTCCAATTTCTGTTTTTTGATTCTCTTCTTTTACTCGGTGAATCAGGCAGGTTTTGAGTCGATCTTTATACATTGTTTTGAGAATGATTTATGTATCAGTTAAATTTTAGAAGCACTTGATAAGTGCTTTTAGAAAGCACTTTCTATTCGATTGTGGACTGTGGAAGTGCTTTTTGTTTTAAGAAATTTAGAACAAGTAGTTAAAAAAACACGTGCTAATTGCCTTCGGACGTGGCATTTTGCGTGGCTTGCTGGGCCAGAGCATAAATGCATAATCTAGAAAAATGGGCCTCTTCGCGTAATTTATTAATGACGTGGTAGATCTGAAAAGTCCTTGATAAGTGGTGGTGACGAGTCCAGAAAAGCATCACGTCTTTTAGAGTATGGAGACTAGAGTTTCGGACGCAACGCTTCTGTTCCAGTCCCGACAGTCACGGCACCGTTTTGAAGAATATTGAAGTTAGAAAAATAAAACTTTGGGAGACGTTCACACAGTTGACCAAAAATTTGAAATTTAACATTATAATTTGTGCAAATAAATTTTGCTGCTTTTTAGTTTGTTTTTTTTTTTTTTACACATGAAAAAAAGGACGGCCCGATCTCTTTACGCTTTAAGTGGATAATATCCCAGGATTTGAGTATGGAACTTTTTAAGAATTCAGATTCTTGCAATCGGGCTAAGCTCTGACGGTTGTTTTTTAGTAACCGTTCACATATTATATGAATTGAATTATTGAATAAATGCATGACATGTATCTTAAATTTTTAATACTCTGAGTTTTGGTTTTAATCTCGTTTACAGAGTGTGTAATTTCAATTTTATAAGTTCATCTTTTATTGAGAGACATAATGGACATGTACGTTCTATTCATACACAACTTACATATTGATTTTATTGCTATAACTAACGATGAAGTTATGAATGTTGACAGGTTCAAGATCAACGAGGGCAAAGCCTCTTCATTGGACATCCTGCTTAAAGATAGCTGAAGATGTGGCCCAAGGTCTTACTTATATCCACCAAGCATCACGGCTTATTCATGGCAACTTGAAATCCTACAATGTACTCCTTGGTGCCAACTTTGAGGCTTGCCTCACAGACTATTGCCTTTCCGTCCTTGCAGACTCGCCTTCTGTGGAAGATCGTGATACTGCAGCTTATAAAGCCCCTGAGACCCGTAAATCCAGCCGTCGGGCCACTTCCAAGTCCGATGTATATTCTTTTGGTGTCCTCTTGCTGGAACTTTTGACTGGTAAACATCCATCACAGCATCCATACATTGCGCCCCCTGAGATGCTAGAATGGGTCAGAGCAATGAGGGAGGATGACGGCAGGGAAGAGAACCAACTTGGGATGCTTACCGAGGTTGCTAGTGTTTGTCGCTTGACATCACCAGAACAACGACCAGCAATGTGGCAAGTGTTGAAGATGATACAAGAGATAAAGGAGAGTGTAATGGCAGAAGACAATGCGTCTTTTGGTTATTCATAGTATTTGTCTACATTCAAACAATTGGGGGCATAGGAGAAAATCATACTCGGAAGATACTTCAATTGTGTATTTTTGAATGGTAATTAATTATTTCCTGCTTGGAGAAGCAATAGCAGAAGAGACAGTAAGGCGGTAAATCCGGAAATTCATATTCAACTTCACAAGGATTGGTTTGAGGAATATTTTTGGGTTGTCCTATATATGCTGTTACATTTCTCCCCATACGTATCATAAATTTATGAAGGTCCAGCTCATCCTTTTTACTCCTTTGCTTTGGCCCTATGTTGTCAATTTTGTCGATTGTTGCTGCTTTTAAATATCATTTGGCTGTTTGATTTTGTATATATTCAACATTTTAAGTACATAATTTTTTGCTATTCCTATTCCTGCTATGCAAATTGTTGATGGCGAGAATTTGCTGAAAAACAAAAGAGAATTGACGGTAGAATAGTTTTTGAGAGTGGTGCAAGAAAATGTTAATCTCATTTGATTGTAGATTAAGAGAAAACCGATGGTGTTTCTGCTAGTGACAGAGTAACTGGTGGTTGGCTAAAAGAATTTAAGGTGGGGAATGGAATGAAGCTCAGCTTGGTGCACAAGTGCTGCCTCACCAGGACTGGATTCAGAATCCAGAAATGGGGAACGGATCATTCTCAAATAATCTGACAGCAAGATAAGTTAATACTGTTCAATAATATTTATATCTTACTGGTCCACTGATGTTGTCTGATGAAATATTCTATTATGACATCAATCTCACGGATCTGATAGTTGATAAAGATATAAAATATCATATAGAACATTCGCATGTTATGTTTAATCATTTTCACGTAATTTAAAAACAAAAGAGCCTAGGAATCAACTTTCCAAAACCAGTAAGAATTACTCTGTCATGGTATTGAGAGACCCAATGGCCAAAGCAATTTCTTCAATTTACCAGATTGCTTCTCAGGCAACAGGACCCAGCGTAAACCTCAATCGCAAACAAAAACCAACCTTTTACAACACATAATACAAGGGAGAATAAAAGGCACATATGAACGCATGCATCCTTCTACAACAAAACAAAACAATTATTAAATGTATTGGATAACATTTATCAAACTTAAAAGATGTCATATGTACAACCAAAAGAATACAATTTTGACTGACAATTTATACAAAAATACTTTCAACATAAAAAAAAAAAAAACTTTGGACTTTGGTCGAAGAATTTCATCTAATTCATCATTATTATTAAGAAAAAAAAGAAAAATAGAGAATACAACAACGTACAGTTGCCCACTACGACCATATGTAATGGTTCCAAGTCATCCTTTTGCCACTTGCTGTATCTTTTCTGAACCCAACAGACGCAACAAAATGTATTGATATGATGATTACCAACTGATATGTCAGTCATGGTGCCCTAATTCCGATTGCCGTTTTTATGCCTTAAGACCATGGAAGCACCGACCTCCTCTTTTCTATCTACAACATGCCCGCTTGCATCCACGGGAAAAAAAATGTTATCAACAGAAATTTATTTGGACAGAAATATAGTGTGAGCGGGTATGGACTTCTGATGCTACTGGAACTGTGAAGGTTAAAAGGAAAATATTAACAACCACCAAATGATTCCGGAAACTTAACATAGCAGCTCACCGGTTACTTTTTAGTGCCAATGAGAAATAGTAATGATCATGTCAAGGATTCTGTAAATTCAAGTTACCCAACAAATCATGCAAGTTATCCAAGGGAAAACGGCTGAATAAATCAACCCCTACTGAAGCGTGAAAAAAGCTTCAATGCTTCAATCAGACTCAATAAAGTAAAAAACAGCAAGAAGATTACCTGCAGTCATTCCCATTCTCAGTCAGCGAAGGGTCAGATAACATATGACAGTCAAGATTATATAGAGGGAAAAGAGAGCCAGTGAAAGTGAGGCTATCATATCATGTCAACTAGAGCCTGTGAACGAGGCCTTGACCTCATGATTGTCTCATCACTGTGCTTGATCCATTCTGAGAGTTTCCATGGCTTCTGCCACTTCCATTTGAACTGAAGTAGCCACTGATGATGGCTCCTCTTCCACCTCCACAATTTACCAGTTTGTCCTATTGTTGCTAGTTTCTTCATTGACAATTGTCCAACTGGAACCATCTGCACCCACAATCATCTCCATTTTCTTGATCAAGCAGGAAAAACACAATCAAAAAGATGATATTTAGCATAAATATTACCTTTCGTGTCTGGTCTAGGAAAGCGGCTGACTCTCTAACTGACCCATTAACAATCCCAGGAGTAACTTTCGGTTGCTTTGGTGCAGGAAGTGACAATAGAGATAAAGGTTCTCTCATTTCATCCGCTAAGTGTTTCGATGAATTCTGTGATTTTGTCTGTTGATTTCCCACAGAAATGTAAGAACAATAATTAAGCTAAAATAGGGAGGTGAAAATCCAAATTTGGTAAAAAAATTGGCGGTGATTTTCATTACAAAGCCTTCAAGACATGTAGGTCCCATATAATTCAGAATTTTTACAGATGGACAAAAGGATATTAAGTTATAGAAACTATTTCATAAAGATTATTATGCTATGACTATTGACCTTACTATTTTAATCCTCTATACGCAACTACAAAGAAAGACATCCAATTTTATTGTGCCAGCTGGAATGAGAACATGGTGCAATAATATATAAGTAATCATGTAAACTGTTAACTGTTGAGAAAATAATCTCACCCAAGCTGAAGTAGCCAAGGCAATGGCAACAACTTGTTCTCTCATCTTTTGCTCCATAAGTTTTTTTCTCTGGGCTTCACTTTGCTGAAGTAAAGCTACAAGTTCATTTAGTTGCTCTTTCATTTCTTTAATTTCCATATCTTTTTCCCACATCTGATACCTGTTCACAGATGAGTTCTGTGACTACTAACACTCAAGAAATTACCAACATTCACACAAGAAATCATCTTATTTGAAACTGTATGTGGTTGACTACAAGTTCAATAGTATACGCCAGTTTATGTAGAAAGTTTGTATGTATAGTATTCCTTGAATATGAAATCATTCAAATTTTCAGCAGGTATTGCACAAACCTTGTTTCTGCAGCAACATCAAACAGATACTGAAGCAAGGTCTTAGCATCTCCCATAGAGCGTAAATTGTTCCAACGTCCACGACCAAGTAAGGAACGCTCCCTTTCTTCTGCCTCTGAAAGTTGTGAAGCCATTTCCATGAGTGCATTTGAAGACATACTCAACATGTTCTCCAGAGAAGCCATTCTAGCCGTTCTTGCATTCGGTGACAAGGATAACAATCTAAATGGTTATAGAACACAAACATGTAAGCAGAAGAGAATTTCTTCTCTGTAGAAATTTAAGACAATGATCCTGGTGATAATTAATTATATATATTCTTAAAGTGTGCTCTCAGCATCTCCATTATAACTATACATGCATTCACAGGAAAAGTAGCATATTGTATACCTGGAATGTCCATTTTTCCATCTATGAGGACTATGCCCATTTAAAGATAGCCGGTCCACTTGTTTCAATATTGCTAACTCATCCGCCAAAGCAGATTGCCTGTATAATTAGTTAAATAAATTAGGCAATTCATACACGTTTGTGAGAACTTAGAACAGGCAGCAAGGAAAAAAAAAGGCTTGATGAAACATACACTTGGCTTTGCTTCTCGTATTTAAAATGAACTTCATGCACATTTGCCATGACTTCTAGCTCATGGTCAAGCCACCTTTGCAGAGATTTTTCCTTGCTCTAAAAATGAGACGCAAAATTAAAAATGGATTGCCATTATCTTTGTAGCATAATTAATACTACAGTCTACAACGATACATCTCAGATGGCAACAGGTTAGGTTTGAACAAACCCGTCAATAGTTTTCAGGTTGGGAAAGACTACAAACCAACCATTGGGTAGAATTCAAACAAACCAATCTCCAACCAGGCATATAATTGATAAAAAAACATTTTTATAAGAAACAATTTGCACTAAGGTTGTGTTAATCAGGACTGCAAAGCAAACCAATCACCCCAAAATCAGCTTCTGGATATGAGATGATTTTGTCAAATCTATTTTAACAAGCAGGAATAAGAAGAAATTTTAAAGTATAAATTGTTACCTGCCCAGTTGGTGTTGCATGTCCAGTGGAATTAACTGAATGACATAACAAACATTAGGAAAAAATAAAGATCAAATGGTTAAAAAAATTAAAGAAAAAAATGATGTTTACCTGCATTGTCACGCGGAGATGACTTGCGTGCTTCCAATAACTCCTTGAGTCTTTTGGTAGCCATTGCTGCTTCCCCAGTCTTTCTTTGAAGAACCTGCAAGTGAAAAGCAAAATGATAGGAAACAGTATGATTCTCGATAACATGTCTGATAAAGCAAGAAAAAGAAAAAAAAAATAGATTGCTATTTCTCCTAGAAGTTTACCATTTTTTATTTCCTCCAGTACGCCAATTTTACACTCTTGATATTCATTTATACTAACAGAACTTGGCTAATTTCAGTATTGCTTTATGCTGTTCTTCCTCCTATTTTGGCAAGGCACTAATTTTTTTTTTTTAATTTATCTCTCTGTCTTTCTAAAATATCTCTAGATATTCCTTCCCAACTGATTGCTCTTCTTCATCATTTTTTAATATCATATATCAATCTTTCCATGGAAGTATATTTGCATTATTTAGACACCCTATCTATCTTGGAGTGTCGGAAAAAAGAAAAAGAGAGAAGGGAGTGTGTGCTACATAGTGCTCTCCTATATTGTTCATTAGAAATACCAAACCCTCACAGAACTTCAATGTTGTCTTCTAAGTAAACACTTAATAGGTCACGTTTGATATAAGGTATTGTGGGCACACAACTACTATAGCTTCACAACTACTGTGGAATGGAAGCTAAAATATTAAATATTAGTTAAAACATGACCGGTTCCACTAAAAGTTGGTGTTATCAAACATTTTTTACAATTTTTCTTCTAAAGCTAAGTGGAAGCTAGCAATAACATAGATACCTATAAATAGGTCAGATTGAAGCTAGACCGTGTATTTGATAATTGTATATCAAATAACATTTACCTTTCAGAACACCAATGACAATTTCCTTCCTTCATATATATATTATAAAAAAAAGATAAATGATATCGCAACGTCTTTATCAAAAACTTGATTGACAAAATTCTTTACCATTTTCTGGCGTTGATTCAAGGCTTCAAGTTTATGTCGTTCATATTCATTTCTCCTTCCCTCCTTCTTCAGCTGTTTGGAAGATACAAAAATAAGAACTATGGTTAAGAACTAATATGCACAAACTGACAAACACAAGAGAAAAGAATGCCAGCTGATTAAAGTAAAATGACTTTTTAACAAAGGGAAATATAAAAATTAACACAGCATAGAAGCATGTTTCCAGGTATCATTAAAGAACAATGATCAGGTCAAACAAAAGACCGAAAAGGTTATAAAATATGAAGCTAAAAGTAAGCATTTATTGTTAGTGAATCACCTGCAGCAATTCCTTCTCTCGGGAGGCCTTCCATTGTCGAAATTGTTCAGCCTCTTGTTTAATCTTATTCTGCAACTGCACCTAAACAAGAAGAACGGGAAAGCAGAACACATCCCAGAATTGTCAATATCTAATGGTCCATCTTGCAGGTCTGATCTGACCTGAAATCAGAAAAGGCTCCAAAAATAAAACTAACCTTTTGAGACTTAATATATTGAATTTCAGCTTGCAAGCGCTTTGCTGCTTCATCACTTTTCTGTTTTTGCTTCAAAAGATTAACCTGGCTTTCTTGTTTTTTCTTAAGGTCTGAGATCTGCAAGTGACAATGATTAACAGTTAAGAAAGAAACTTAGCTTATGGAAACAGAATGATGACTAAATAAAGCATAACATCACCTGTGCCTCGAGTGCTTTTAATTTCTGAGCATCACCATCTTGCATTTTCTGAGTGTGTCCATCAGAATTTGAAGCAAGGTTCTCCACTTCGGCCAACAAACGGTCTCTTTCTTGCTGTAATAGTGATTTATAACATCAGTTACTGAAGTGTAGGCTCATCAGACAATGAAAATACTAGAATGTACACATTAACCTGCACAATCCTTTTCTCTTCCTCAAGTTCCATGATTTTCTTCCCAAAGTGATGCTTGAGAGCTTCAGTGTCAACCCCTCCAACAAGTTTCATCTCGGACTGCACAGCAGTAGAATGGCCAGACTTATTCAACAAGGCAGATGCAAAGTTACAGGTATTGTACCGAACTGTTAACTAAAAAGCGAATTTTTTTAGGATGAGGTAAGGTTAACAGAAATCTAGTTGATGATACTGCAAGGTTTATTTCCATTAAGAATAAAATCTTATCAGTTGCTATTGAGATAATCTATGCTTGGTAATCGCTAGACCATGTTTGAATGTCATTATTTAGTTGGTTCAATGATGAGCCAAATGAAACTAGGGTAAGCAAATAGCATTTTTTTTCTATTTTATTTTCTACATTCAAAAAAGAAATGGACAGGAAGACCACAAGTTCAGAAAATCAGTCTGAACCACCTAAGAATGAAGTAAATATCACATTAAGAAATTAAAATCCTAACAAATACTTTCACGTCATTGTATTTTTGATAAAGATCTAATTATAGATAACTGAAGAAAAAGAGGTAGTATCGATTTTCTGAAATGTGTCTCACACATCCTACTAGTAATCTATGGGCAATTGATAACATACTGAATGTGCAGACTCACTCTTATGACCTAAAATATGAACACTTATATGACACAGGTTAACTAATTCCCACATTTTTCATTTCATTTTGAAGATTGCGTAAACACATACTGATTATATGATAAAATCCCAGGTCAATACCAATTCATAGTGTTGCTAAATTTATATTTTAGTTTGGGTTCCAAGTGCTTCTCTTTCACCCTATAATTAAAAGGAACAGATTTTTGTGTGTGCATTGTAATAAAGTCTATAAATGAAACCTCTTTCTGCTCCAAACGTTTGTTTAATTCGTCCAATTCTTTATCCATTGCATTCCTCCGAAGTGCATGCTCCCATTCTTTTTCTACTTCCTCAATTTCTGTGGAATTACCATCTGTGCAAATAGCCAACCATGTGAAAAATGTGAAAAACAGAAAGAAGGTTTTGACAAGAAAGACAGCAAAGGAATGCAAGTTATGTAATCATTCCTCTAATAGATAATCCATACCCCTGCCCTGAACTAGCAACCATAATAACAAAGAAACACCCAAGTAAGAAATTGTAAGGAAATTCTACCTAAACAGATATAAGGGAAAACTAAGGATGATCATCCATTCTATATCTATTGGTCCAAACTCATTCAGTTTCACTTCCAAGCATCTTTCTATGTGGCCTGTGTCATACAACTAAATTAGAGGTTTACCAGACATCACTTCATCCATTTGATAATCTGATGAGTCCATACTCTGAAAGCCCCTCTTGAGCCGATCGCTTTTGACTAAACACACCGGTCCTTCCTGTGATGCGTCATATAATGAGAATGACATAACCAGTAAAATATTAATTATGGTAACATGTTGCCAAATTGATAAATAACATAAACAACCTTATATCATTAGTATTAAAGAATATCTTGATATTCAAATTCATGCAATAGGAGAAAATTTGTTTGGGGAAAACAAGAAAATGAAGGAAAAGATAAATAAGTAGAGTTTGTAGTGACATACCTGATCATCAGTTTCACATTGCTCCACAACAGCACATCTGCTGCGATATTCATCAAGTTCTTGACAAAGGCCCTCATTGGTAGCCTCCAACCAAGCAATTCTTTCCTTGAGAACCTGTTCAACCAAAAACATCATCTACACCATCAACTTCAAATCAACAAGTAAAACCAAGTAAATGAGAGTTTTATAAAAGGCATATACCTGCATTTCATCCGAAGGAGCTCCTCCTGTATGGGCATAAAGTTCTGCTTGTAAGAATTTTAGCTGCTGCCGCAACTTTTGCATGTCATTGGATATTAAATCTCTATTAACCTGTACAATAAATTACGTTTTTTTTTTCATACCATGATACAAGAAACTGAAATACGATCAAGATTCTCCATATCCACAGCGAATAAAGTTACATGCAAAAACTTACAACAGGCTTGTTCTGAATATTGCGAGCGCGATTTGCATATCTGAGAGTGTTGAGACTTTCCTCAGCATTGATATCAGCAGGACTTATGCAAGCTGGAAGAAGGGAACATTTACAATAAGTAATAAAAGAATGAAAAGGATTTTTTTTCAACATTTAAAATTACATTTATAAAGATCCTTTCAAAAAATCAAATTGAAGGTTTACCTATCATAACAGTTTTACTGTTCCCACCTAGTGAATCCTGCATAGTAAATAAACAAAAATAAATCAACAAGTTAACAAAGAAGAAGAAGAAATGAATCAAGCCGAGAACAAAGTTTCATTATATAGTTATTTCACTTCATAGATCACAGTAAATCATAGTTCATTAGTTGAGGTACAGAATAGAAGATTTTAGACAAATATCAAACAAAGACTTTAGCTGTACCTTCAATAAAAACAACAATACTCAGCCTTGTTAATGATGAATATAATTGCAAAATGATTTAAGATACATAGTTCACGTAGCTGCATAACAGATATTAGACAAGTAGTTGCAAGTTATGCTATTAGATCTTCTGACATAAGATCTAGAAAAGAATCATATTCACGCAGAAGGTAGATAAATATAATTTACACGAGGATGAATAATCACATTAAATTGTGCAGACAACAGCATGTATGCTACTATATTCCTATGATGTGATTGACAACGGTAGAGGTAAACTTGTATGATTCTGATATCAGGTCATCACTTAACATGTCGATGTCACCAATTAAATTTTGCAAGTGAACTTATCCCTTACACTTCACAATTCATTAGATGCATAGAAAACAGATCAAAATGATGTTAATCTTGCCTGCAAGAGTCGAGTCAATTTGCTGTCTCGGTAGGGAACATGCACACCCTCTTTCCGCTTTTTCTCATCTCCTAGTGCACTGATGACGTTCCCAAGTGCAAGTAGCCCCCTGTTAATGTGAATACCTATTCAGGAAAAAAAATGAATACACATCATCATCATTCATAGCACATATAGGGATATAAAGTGATAAACACAGATATACAAACCTTCTTTCAAACGAAGACCATCAGATCCTGTTCTTTTAGCTCGTTCTGAACCAGCCAGGTCAACCAAATGGAGCTTTGCGCAGAAATATTCTTCTCCCATATCCTCATCTGGAGCGTCTTTATCAGGAGAACTTGAAGATAGTTTGAGCATCTGTTCTAACGTGATTGTGAAGATTGCATGGGACCGACTTTTATAAACATGCAAAGGAACCACATGCTATTAGATTATGAAGATTCATTGACAAGTAATAACAATGAAATCAGCCTTTCCTATTATTTGAATTTACCATTCCATCCCTTCTTTATCAAAAAACTAAAGTAAAAAGATAAAACATTTTTAGCATGGATAATGTGATATAGAATCTTGCTTCAGGCAAGTAGCAATTTCTAGAGCTATAGTTGAACACTATCAAACCAGCACTATAATGGATTTATAAGCAAAATTGTAAAACCTTAAATCTTACCACGAAATGGACTCATTGGTCAGCTCATAATATTTATAAAACGGGGAAGAAGACAGTGGGTTTTCAGGTTTACCTTGACTGATTGTTCATATTTGTACTCCCAGTAGCCCGGCTTAAAGATCCTTGCTCCAAGAAAGCAGCCATTTCTTGTAATGTACTAACAGAAACCTCAGTTGACCCTGCTAGTGTTATGACTCCATCTGATGACTCTCGAATTTGTATTGGAGGCTTCCCAGGAGCAGTAGCTTTTCCAGCATGTCCATTAGCAGTTACTGACTTACCATTGGATTCAGAATCCAGCAAGTCTCTCACCTCCTCCTTAAAAATCTTCAAATTCAAAATCTCTAATTAATTCCTTAACCAAAGAAGGGCAGTCTTTGACAAGACTTAGGCAATCAAGTCATCATATTGTAAACTAATAGCTTAAAGAACAACGTAAAATATTTTCAGTGCATGGCTCAGAGCACATCTAGGATGTATATACTAGAAAAGCAAACCACGTAATTAAAGTACCTCAATGAAGGAAACATGTAATTGGAACTGTGTTTGATGTCTCAATGACTCAATTTTGTTGAATAAAGCATTCATAACTTGAGGAATCAGTCCCATCTGGCTACCTTCTCTAAGGCCAGTTCCCATGGTGTATGTTTTGCCAGATCCTGTCTGCATCACTAGTTCACGTCAACTGACAAAAGAAATGGAGAATCCATGCAAAAGCTTGTTAAAATTAAGAGTACTTTTGTGCAGGATGGTTATTACCTGACCATACGCAAGCACAGTAGCATTGTAACCTAGGAATAAACCATCAACAAGAGGCACGACACATTCTTCAAACATGGCAGCTGACAGAGAACCACCATTCCCATAGACATGATCGAATGTGAAAGAATGAGTACCAATTTGCACCTGCACCATGGCCATTAATGGAGTAAACCATTTGTTGCAAGTAGCTAGAATATCCACAGATGTATATCATATTTATATATAATTACACAATATAAACAGTAGCATCTATCATACAAATACCTAGATAAGCGATATCCTGAGATGAAGTTGAGCTAGATATTCTATAAACTGCAATTAAACATGGCTTTGGGCCAGCAAGCTTCTAATTTGACTTCCATACTCGTATTAAACAGAAGACAGTCTTCTTAAAATTGTAAGATTGCATAACTGAACCAAATAAGAACGGTTGACGCACATTTAAAATCTCAACATTCATTTAGTAACTTTCCAGAAATGGGGCTCAGTGGATTACTTACACCTGAGCAAAAAGCCAACACCAAAAAGGGGAAATTGGGCATTAAAAATTCAGGATTAAATGAAACAAACCATTTGACCAAGAAACAACTGTTCTGGTACAACTTCACAAACAATGGACCATGAAAATATTGTAATTCTTCAATCTCCCACTCATAAACGACAACATAGAATGCAGATATTGTAAATATTCATCACAATTAATCAGAGAAACAGATTGAGAACACATTCGATTTGTTTAATTCCACATGAAACGACAAATGAAAGAAGAGTTTAGTTAAAAGTTCAACCTGAGCCTTTCCAGGCTTAACAGTAACACATTCTTTACAACCCTGGACACGTTCATCTCCGATTAAAGGACGTACATGAACTGCTACCTTAACACTACAATCCTCTGACGACATTTCCATGAATAGAAGAGTATCCCAAGAAAAAAAGGAGAGAAAAGACAAGAAAGCTGATTCACTTTCCTGGGAAAATTAATCCCAATGTAATGTCCAATCAGTCTAAGATTAGGCAGAAGAAAATGATGCAGTAACAGAATATAGAAAGCAGATAGTTTTAACACAGAGAAATGGGTGGCTGGATATGAGTTTGGTCAGTGGGAAAGTGTAGGACAGCCAAAAGAAGGGCCTCAGGAGTTGCTCGACAAAGCAGAGTAACAACAGGTGGGAGAGGATAACAGAAATGACAAAAAGGATATCAACAACAACAAACTACAATCATTTTCCTTTCCTTTCCTTGTTCTTCACTGCACTGCTCTGTTTTTCTCTCTCTTTTCTACTGAGCAGTAGCGTCTGTTCTCCTGGAGTCTGACTGAACTTGGTGTACTTTTGCCTTTTGGTATCTTTTCATGCTTCTTTCCCATTTTACCCTATTTGGGTGGGGTCCACTCTTTAAAGTCTAAACCCTCTTGGCTCGTTCTCATTGGTTCATTAATTAGTTTTCTTGGATACTTCATTCATATCTATTAATTAAGATTTGGTAATGTCGCACTTTTCTTCAGCAAAGCCTTTGATTAAAACCCTTTGGCTCGCAAGGAGTTTCACATGAAAAAAGAATGAAAGGATGGTCCTACCAAAAAAAATAGTGCGACTTCATTAATTCCTGGTACTTCTGTTTTGTTCACATTCATTATTGCATACCAAATATTGGTAATAAATGGGTAGGTCTACGGCCAAGTCACAAAGGCAACTGTTAATTCGGTTCAATTACAAATCCATTTATAGAAATGGATGATGATATATATATTCTAATTTTTTTATGATAGTTTTTTTTTTAATTTTTTATTAGAATTATTAATTATATGTTCTGTTTCTCAAATATAACTTAATTTAAAAAGTACAAAAAAGAATGAAAATTTATAATAAAATGATTAAAAATTATAATTAAAAAATAAAAAAAAATAAAAAAATATAGGGTATCCCCATTTACAATACATTCTCAGTAATTGATAATTTGTTAGTGTAAACATTAATAAATTACGCATACCCAACTTCTAGCATTACATAATGAATCAATTAATGAGCGTAGGTTTTCAGTTTAGCTGGTGTTTATTTTTGATTTGATAAATTAAAATTTTTGATATATTAAAAAAAAAAAAGAGTATGGACGTTCAATTTTTTACAATGGATAACAAATACTTATCTACGTTAAATCAAATCTGCAACTATTTTGTTATATATATATATATATATATAATTCGAATTATTTTGGTGCATTAATTTCCTCTATCTGATTTTAAGTGAGTTTCATTAGAACTTGTAAAAAAAAAACTGATGATATCACAGACAAATAAATAACGCATAAATTTAGAATATATATTTTTTAAAATACTAATATTATAATTAATAATCAACTATTTAATAAAAATAATTGTATAAAAATAAATTATTTGGTTCTAAATTTAACCCTTAAATTTTTTATTATGAAATATAAAAAAGGTTAAATTAAAAATTTTATTATATTTTTGATATCATTGTAATATGGCTTTTGTATATGTGTCTTTTGACTTTGAACAGTTGTATAATAATTTGAGTGATCTTATTTTTAACGGGCATGTTAATTTTGTGTATGATTAGATGTTTTGATAAAGATTATAAATGTAAGAGTTTTTCTGATTCAAAAAATAAAAAAATAAAAAATAAAAAAAAGAGAAAGAAAGAAAGAATCAACTGATTATAGTCGAACTAACGTTAATTGATTAGTATTTGGTAGATGTAGACTGTGCAGGTAAATTTTCGTGCAAGGGCAAAATGTTGTGACGGTGAAAAAGGGGAATTGGGAAAAAAGCAAAAGAACCGAAAGTGATAGGATACGATTATATAAACGTAGCATAAAATAAACAATCAAACTTCCGTCTCTCTCTCGGGGCCTACCTCACATGATCAAAATTAGATTTTACATATTTTTAAACGTCTCCCAGTCCCAGGACGCTCTCAACCACAACTGCACAACATTCGTAATTATTCCGTCTTAATATTACTACTGGCCACCAAAAACTCCTCACATGAACCCAAACCTTTTTTTTTTCAACTCTAGTGCAAATTACAACATATATCAATACACTCTCAAGCAATCATGCTTTTTGGTTGGATTGAAACATGCATCTTCAAGTTTAAAGCAGTATTAAATTAAACCATTATTAATATACATTGCTTGAATTTGATTTAGGTAATATTGAAGTCAAGCTAGTAAACCACCCCTCCCCACAAAGAAATAGGACTTTTTAAATAACTTTTGGTTCAATCTTCTTTGTTTGGAAGAAATGAATTCGAAAGAGCAAAGAATATCCTATGAATGGGAAGGTGTAACGACTCAACTAATTCCTTTTGCCATATTTTACCTAACTCTCATTTCATTGCATTCAATTCAACGTTATTCTTTTTTCGTGATCTAGAGAGATAGACAGGTTTGTTAATTAATTAGTTTAAGACTTCTAAGGGATGGGATGGGATGTAATTAGATTATAATTTAAATAACAATATTGACATTAAGATAATGTTATATGCCTTTGGCATTAATTCACCGACATATAGATAAATTAAATCTCGTACCAACCTCAAATTTGCGGGAGAAGAGCACGGGATGAGGAATTTGTGATCATCACAATTGATCATAAGGCATGAGATGATCCAAAGAGATAGATAAAAGAAAAGAAAACCCATCAATTTTCTATCATTTTTGGGAGAGTTGAGAATTCATTTTTGAATATTGATAGAAGGGATTGATGTGTACATTTAGTTTGTTAATTATATATATTATGAATGATAAACATTAAGAAGGAAGAATGGCTTCCAGTGGAGGAAAATTATACGCAAATCGACTTAGATTATTTCTTTACTAGAACGCAACAATGGTCAAGGTCTACGAATTGAATATTTTACATACATATGGGATGCATTATTCAGACACATAAAAATGGTTAAAACTATATTTTCTAGATGCTGTAGTGGGTTGGAGTTTGATTTTCAAGGCTTTCTTTTTCATATAGAAATAGATCAAACAAAGGTTGTATATTTAAATCCGACTTGTTCATTTTGTTTTAATCAACATCTATTTTAATCTCGATCCTTCAAATTTTTTCCTTTTTTTTTTAACTCACATGATTACAACAGGAGATTTGTTAAACCAGTTGATATAATTATCTGAATCATTACTTTTAAGTTTAAAATAAGAAATTGAGTAAAAATTTAGTATAGTATCATAGAAAACTTAATCTTACATTAAATATTTGAATTCTTGTAAAAATTAACAATTAGAAATAATTATTTAACTTCAATAAAATTATGTTAGGATTATGAAGATAAATTCTTATTTCCATCTTTAATCTTTTAAAATTTTGTTAACTTTAATCGCTCTTTAATTTTAATAAGAGTAAAATTTGAATATCAAAATTCTTAAATCACAAGTTTGGATTAGTAGGCTACAATTTTTAATATATTAAAATTTATAAAAAGTATTTATTAATTATTATATTAAATACAAAATATTATTATAAATAATAAATATAAAAATTCTTAACAAATAATGTCAGACACTAATAATTTTTTTTTAAGATTACGAGGTCTTAGCTAAGTTGCACTGTAATAATTCCTTAATTTAATTATCATAATCTTGTAACTAAAACCAAGGAAGAGGGAGTCGTATTGCGAGTCTGTTTTACACAGCATGTGTGTGTTCTGAAAATCTGAAAAAGATGACAGCCTTGCAGCGAAATTGTAAGAAGATAATAAGCCATTGCCTATTGGTGGATATTAATAGCTGTTTTGACTTAGTTGAAGAGATTATGTAAGTTTCAGGAAATATATAATAGATATTGGTGCCATTGAGATTTACATCATAATTTAGTACTGTTGAATTTTTTATATTTTTGTATACAGAACAAAATTCTTATACTATGGCGTCTAATCAAGTATAAAATCAACGTAATTTAAAAAAATAAGATCTCACATATTATTTAATAATTATCTTAAATTATAAGATATATATACAAAAATTAATTATATACAATAGTATTAAGAAGAGAATAAAATTTTAACCTAACCTTCTTTAATATTGTTAAAATGTATCATATATAATCTCTCCGTCGGTTCTAATCGATAAAAACACAATGCGTATCCAATGCAAGTTCTTCTATTTGCGAACTTGTGCAGGAATGTGTGAAATATGGGAAGGATCAAAAACACACAATGATTCTCACCCTCTGTCAAATTTAATTTCATTCATTTTGGTAATTGAAAACTGGAAAGCCATTCAAGGTAAGATGATTAGGGTAAATGACGGAGATTTAATAGTAATTAGTAATTACAGTCCAATTAATAAAGAGATTTCAATACAATTTACCTCCATTTCAAAGCACTAAGATATATGGATGGTTAAAATTTCAAATTATTAATATATATGTATAGACAGAGAGAGAGAGATGGTTAAAGAGATATGGATTCAAGAGAGTATAATTCCTTGGTAACCTTAAGCTGTATATGCACTTTTATGAGTGGAGATTAGAGACAATTCTTTTATTACCTTTTTCTTTTCTAATAAATGGTATATGTAGTAGTGGTGCTTTCAGCCATTTGTGGGTCTTTCCTCACATGCTTATTCCACTTTTTTGATCTAAATCTCAACACCCTTCTCATTAGGTTATTTTCCACAATCAATTAAGCTTTATTCCATTAATATTGTCAATGATTTTTACACCATATCTATCTAAACAACTCAAGCTCTTTGGGATCCAGTAAGAGAAATGCACTGTATTGATCGTGTATGATTAATTTTTCAACTCTCCAAATCACTAATTCATCAATTACAATATGGAAAATAGAATTGAAAAGTGGGAATGCAAATAATGGCTGTGGTCCTCTTGCGTATGAACCAAAACCAGCAACGCAGATGGCCAATTCTACTGTTTGCAGGCAGCTTATTACTTTTGCCTGTGATTTGCGAGTCACAGATTTAATTTCTTCTAGCTCATTACAATGCAATGTCTTTAATCTTTTTCGTCTTTTAGAGCTTTGTCTTTCTTTTTCTTCTTTCCAACCCATCCCTTTGAATTTTGGCAACTGATGCATGTGCAAAAGCTGTAAAATTTTCATCATGCATGCAAGCATGATATATGTGCTTTATAACTTTTGCAGATAACTTTTTTTATCGTTTTCATCATCAAAAGACCTCCATATCATTGGTCACAGACTTGCAGACAACAAGAAGCCAGAGTAAAAGTGCTTTTATTATCTGCAATAATCAGATTGTACAAAGGTCACTAGAATCCGTCTGTAAAGTTTCCTATAATCTCAATCCACAGCTGTAGAAAGAGCTGAAATATATTGCTAATTATATGTATACATATTTTTTGTTTGTTTGTTATAGTAATCAAAATATATGCATTGACAATTTAGATGTTTCAATTTAAGTTGTATATGAAAAATATAGTAAAAATTAAAAGAAAAATGTTTTTCTTTTTTTACGTGTGTGTGTGTGTGTTTTGTTTATCTAGCTATATATATCTACATAAATGAAAAAAAAAATTATTTTTCTTTTCTTTTATAAATTCGAAACAGATAAAAAGTTCTCAATGCTGTTTGCTGAATATAGAATTTTGAAAAACATAAAATTTGTTCTAGAGATATTTTCTATTATCTAACTTTTATTTGAGAGTACCGAAAAAATTACTAATTTGCATATTTGCAAGTGCTATCAATTAGGGTTTATTTGTTTGTAATTGTGTAATTACATACTATATAATTACATGATTGTGTAATTACACAGTTTTGTAATTATACGGACGTGTTTAGCTACAATTATATGATTATAAAGTATCATATTTGGTAGTATAGTATATAATTGTATAATTTAACTATAAAATTAATTATTTTAAATATAAAAATAATATAAAAATGAATTTTAATTACTAATATATTATTAAAATTAAAAAATATATATTATAAATTCAAAAAATACAATATAATAACGTTCCTATATAATGATATAGTGTTCTTAATTAAAGTTAGGTCGATAAGTATGATCAATATTTAAATAATATAATTATAAGAAATTGATATATAGATAGATAGATAGATAGATAGATATAGAGAGAGGATAATAGTTTTTAAAAAAAATTAACAAACAGAAAAGTTATCTACGAAGACAATATATATAATTTTAAATAAGTGAAAATCTATTCACAAAGACAATTTTAAACAATATATGCAAAAAGATGTGTGCATACAGAGGAATTAACAAACGAACAAAAAAAATACATCCAGGGTAATAATAAAAAAAAGCATATATATATATATATATAAAGAAATATATACAATATAGAGACATTAACAAAGACAAAAAAGATTTATGCATTATAACACAAAAAATTTAATAAAGAAAAAAAAAAGAAAATATTTGCATATATAATATAAAGGAGTTAACAATATATAGTACCAAGAAGCTAGGTCCATAGCTTAGTGGTAGAGCATTTGACTGCAGATCAAGAGGTCTCCGGTTCGAACCCGGTTGGGTTTTATATTTTGCACTTCCGTTGGGTGTAGTATAGTGATTCTATTTTTGAGGACATTCATATTGGTCCTTGATTCGAGCCTCTGGGAGTGTACCCAGGTGTAAGAGCCTGGTCCACCTCTAGTTTTATTTGGCCATTTGGTACCGTCTACCAGGGGGCCTAGTTGAGCATCTGTTTGGTTAAGGGCCTGAACTCTGTCCCGGTGACGCGATCAAGGACAATCGAGGGCTTGGGTCCCTCTAGAGGAATCTCCCGAGACGTTGACTGACAGTCGGAGC
>JAVXUL010098359.1:0-20512 GCA_035590515.1 Trichilia minutiflora | reverse complement strand
TTATTCTTGATTTAATTGTTCATATTTTTCCGTTCCACTCACTAAGTCTTTTTCAGACTTACCCCTCTTTTTCACCCCAGTTTTGCAGGTTTACTGTTAAGTATAGTGGATTGTCAGGAGGACAAATCAGTGGAGTAAGATATCATCATACAGTTATAGGGTTTATGGGTCCATTGTACATAGTCAGATGTATAGGCTTATAGCCTCAGTATGTATTTTGTCAACATTGGTATATTTTGGTTTTTAAGTAGTGTGCACGTATATATATATGTGTAATGGATTTGGATAATGATATATATAGTTATATATGTCTGGGCACAGAGCCCTTTTCTAGAGTTTCAATGGACGGAGTTCATTCATTTTAACATATTCTTTTATATTACATTCCATGGTTGTTGCATGTTTATACAAGCATACTCCAGGTATTCTGGGGCGTGACACACTTTTTGTTATTTTGCATTGATCAATCTATCTGAGCTATTATTGAAGTAGGTTTATAGACAAAAACTTATAATTTATCAATTAATTGATTAGAAGTTAAAATAGAGACTAGGATTCATCGAATTGAGTGTGATATAAAATGTTATTCCATAACTTGATTAATAAAAGATAATAAACCATCAAAAGAATTATTAACATGTAACAAACTTATAAGCTTTTAGTGAATATTCAGTTGGTCTAGGAAGTACCTTGAAAAAGCTTTTGCAAAGTTCTAAAATCACCTAGTAGATATAAAGGCATTAGAATTACAAATCACTCTAGGAACGTGTTCATATGTAGAAGACACTTGTAACTTTTTTCCAACTTTCATCCCAATAATGTGCACATAGAACTTGACTACCTTTTAAATATAAAGTTATGGATATATAACCTATTAACCCAAGGCTACCTCCTCTATAAACCAAATAAAGTTTTCTCTTAGTTTATATCTTTTCAAGATTACTTGTTGCATTCACAAGCTTTATGTCTTTTCTAGAATTAAACAAATAAAAAAAACATAAATTCTGAATTCGATGAGCTAAGAATCTTTTCATTTTCTATACTTAGCTTAACTTTAAAAATAAAGTAAATGATTATTTGTTTATATGGAGAGGAAAAAAATATGACAATGATGATTGTATAGGTAGCTCGATTAATTGTACGATAGTTTAAATTTAAAGAATAAAAAAATCAAAAAGAGAATAATAAACAGATATATGTATAATACTTATAATTATAACTTACATCTTCCTCTCTTTTTACGTTCAAAAATAACTTGAACGCCTTCTATAGGTCAGGAATATGATTGTTTTTAGTCAAAATTTCAAAACTATAGTGCTCATACTCCTATAAAATTTATCCAATAATTTTTTTGATTTTATGTTGTACCATTCATAAGAATACTTCTCAAAAGTAAAAAGGATATTATCTAAAGACTTCTTACTCAATCCATTCTTAATGAATTGAATTTTATCTTCTCATAAAATGTCTTATTTTTTTAATTAAAGATATTTTAGCCATTTTACCCTATAGGAGTGTGTCTATCATTTCTATAATATGTATGTTTGGTTATAATTAATGAATAGATGATATAATATTGAGGCTTAATAGGTAATTAAGAAAATTTAGTTGTTAAGGGTTTTTGAAATAAGTTGAGAATGAGACCAAAGTTGATCTTAAGTGAAAAATAAGAAGTTTATAAATTTCGATTGATTGAAGGAGGTGTTTTGATTGATCGAAAAAATGCTAAATCAAGATATATAATATTTACAAACTTCAATCAATTGAAGGAGATATTTCGATCGATCAAAGATGGGCCAAATTTTGATAGAGGACTTGCAAGCTCTAGTTAACCTAAGGAGGCATTTTGATCGACCAACGATGATGTAAAGGTAGGTCAAAAGTGGTGAAACAATTGATCGAAGCTTAAAAAAAGACTGTTTTGCCCGCTTCTAAAAGTTTCTTTCCTTTATTATTCAAAGGTATTTTGGTAATATTATGATAGATTATAATAGGGCCAAACCCCTCATCTCTCATTTTATAAGTTCTTCTTCCCTTCTCTGTTTTATGTAGTCTTCTTCCCCATCTTAATTTCTTTAAATTCTACCATTTAAATTTTATTTTTTTGTCAAAAAATCATAAAAACCCAACACTCTCTATAATCTACAAACTTTATTTCACTGATTTAGTCAATAAATCAAACTGGAGCTTTACCAAATTTAGAAAATTTTTGAAATTACAAGAAATTAAAGCTTTCTAAGGCTCCAATAAACTATTTGGCATTGATTGCATGAGAAAGGAGCCTACACGAAGTGAAGGATTACAAAAAGTACATACCCTCTTCTTAAGTGGACTTTTATTTGATTTCTATTCTTTTAAAATATTTATACAACTTAAATGTTTTCAATATTTTAAGAAATAGAAAAGTATGTTTATATTTCATTTTCATAAATGAATAAAGAAATGGTGTGTGGATTATTTATTGTATATATGAGTTTGTGAGGCCAGTTATAAGTTAATGGATTTGATTTACATTAAGCTTTTATATCTTTAAGCAAATGATCATGTTATAATAATGATTTTACAAACAATTATTTGATTTGGTGATGTGTATAGATTGTATGGTTTTATATGTATTTGCATGATGATTTTGATATAATTACATGGCTGGTGGAGCCATTTGTAGTTACACAGTGTTAATAGTATGGAATGGACCTAGGAGAGGCCGTATGGGTGAGTGGTACATTGATGAAGTCATTATAAAAGAGATAATGATCTTATTTGTGATGAAGTGACCTATTAGGAGAATTGTGAAGTCAGTCATGTACAATATCACATAACTCATTGAGGTTAACGTTAGTAGTGGAAAGGATTTTAATAAAAATCATGCATACTCCTACTCATACAAAGATGTTCTATTTAAACTACCATTGATTTATATTTGTATAGGAAATCCATTAATGGCTCAGGATTACTCTTGGCCCGAGTAATCACTGAAAAAAGAGGTTAGGCTTAATGATTTTATATATATAGGCCATAGTTTAAGTAAATATAGTATTTTCAATATTTTCATAAATGATTATTTTAAAACTCTTTTATGTTTTAAAATGTAATTTTAATGTTTTATATAAATATTTTTATCTATTAGCTCACTCACAGAGTATATATCCGTATACTCATTCTCTTTACATTTTAGTTTCAGAAAATTAGAAGTATAGTTAAGTGATTAGTATGGTGGTGATTTCGGGAAAACCTAAGGGTTTTAGGTATATTCTCTCACTCAACTCACAACTTAGGTACTTATGAGTCCACTGGGGTGTGTTTGAAACACTTGGATATTTCTTTTATGTGAGATTTAGAAACAGAATTAAAATTTGAATATGCGTTTTGTATAATATTATTTAGTGATTTGGTTTTATATTCTTAGAAATCTTTTAATATATTTTGGATAAATTATTTATCAAGGAATAATGATGATTTTGCTTCAATAATGAGCCACATTTGCAAAGATTGTTGAGGTTATGATTTATAAAACATACAGGTTGGTCAAAATTGAAATAGAAGTGAATAGAATTGGGCTAGTGAAGATGATTGAATTTTAGGTCATTTTAAAATGGATAATTGGTATTATTTATAAGTAATTTTAGATTATAAACAGATATCATAATAGATATCCTATAAGCTTTTAATGTATATTGAGAAGAGCACCTGCAATCCCAGACTTGCACTCAACCACTAGAGAAAGAAGAATCTTAGACGAGCAACAACACTTTCCACAAAGAAACAGAAACTAGAAAAATAGATTATAAACTTGAGAAGAAAACAACAGATCATAGCACAAAGGATAAACTTGAGAATGCTTTCCCTGTGTATTCCACTCTTAAAAAAAACTTGATTACAAGCCAAGTTTTATTATTTATATACATTGATGTTATTCTATTGGCTAGCAAGATTCCAAGAACCTAACAGCTAATTAATCTAACTAACTACCACTTGACTTAATACAATACAACTCATAGACACTATAAATCCTTCACCTTAACTCACGAAATATTGGATCATACTCTATCAATCTCCACCTTGATCCTATGTTACATGACAATTAGATAAACACTCTTCCTTTTTCAGCTGCTTACAGACTTGACACCCTCCTGTACTTAGCTATTCTATAATTTTTCTTAGAGCAATCATGATTACTTTAGTCCACCATATTGTTTTACTCTATTTACTCATCAATAATTTTCAATAACTGAAGACAATACTTGAAGTTATCAATAGAAACAACCTTAGTTAACATATCAATAGCATTTTCTATCGTATGCACCTTCTGTGGCCTAGCATTACCTTCTCTAAGAACCTTTCTAATGAAATACATTCTTACATCTATATGTTTGGTTCTCTCATGAAAAGTTTGGTGTTTTGACAACTGAATGGCGCTTTGATTATCACATAGAACTTTTGCAACCATACTTCTAAGATTTAACTCACTAACCATTCCCTGCAGCTATAAAGCCTCCTTTACTGCTTCCACAATAGCTATATATTCTGCCTTAGTTGTAGATAAAGCCATAATATACTGTAATGAAGACTTCTAGTTAATGCTACAACCTTTGAACTGAAACCTAAAACCTGTGACTGATCTCCTTCTATCTAGATCAACAGTGTAATCAGCACCCACATAGTCCTTTAGTAACTCAACATCTCTAGCATCCTTTTCATACACCAGACAACACTTCAAGCTCCCTTTAATATACCTTAAAATCCATTTGACAGCCTTCCAATCGTGCTTTCTTGGATTGCTTAGGAATCTGCTGACTAAACTCACTGCAAACGTAATGTCTGGCCTTGTGCATACCATTCCATACATGAGACATCCAACTGCACTAGCATATGGAATCCTCTCCATTTCTTCTTTTTCCACTTCTGATACTAGGCACTGATCCTTTGAAAGCTTGAAATGAGTTGCCAAAGGAACATTTACTACTTTAGCTTTGTTCATCTGAAACCTTTTCAGCACTTTGGTTAGATATCTCACTTGAGAAAGCACAACAAATCCAGCTACTTTCCTTCTGATTATATCTATACCAAGGATCCTCTTTGCAGGACCCAAATCTTTCATTTCAAACTCCAAACACAGTAGCTTCTTTAACTCATGCAGTTTGACTATATCTCTTCCAGCCAGCATTATGTCATCTATATAGATTAAGAGGAATACCATATTGTCTATTTTATCTTTCTAGAAGTACACACAACTATCATAGCTGCTTCTAACATATCCTATCATATTCATATATTGATCAAACTACAAATTCCACTGCCTTGGTGATTATTTCAGGCTATAGAGGGATCTTTTCAGCAAACACACTTTACCTCTTCCCTCGTTACTCTTAAAACCTTTAGGTTGTATCATGAAAATTTTCTCATCCAAATTTCTATGCAAGAAAGCTGTCTTGACATCCATTTGCTCCAGTTCGAGGTCATATAATGCAACCAATGAGAGTAGCATTATGATATAAGCATGTCTAGCCATAGGGGAGAAAATTTTAGCATAGTCTACTCCCTCCTTCTGGGTGAAACCCTTTACTACAAGTCTTGCCTTGTACCTAACACTTCCATCAGCTTCTTCCTTCTTCTTGAATAGCCATTTACATTCTACCACCCTTCTACCATCAGGTTTATCAACAAGAATCCATGTCTAATTCTTTTCTAATGATATCATCTCGTCACACATAGCTGAATATCATTATTTAGCATCTAGCCCTTACAAAGCTTCCTCTAGTGTTCTAGGCTCAGAAGAATCTATATTTTTAGCTACTAGGAAAGTATAAGATGTTAAGTTAGCATAACCATACCTGTTAGGTGGTTTTACAGATCTTCTCTCCATATCTCTAACTAGATTGTAGTCAGTTACATCTTACTGCAACATTCCATCTTGATCTCCAGGTATTGCAGCTCTTTTTATTTCCCTGGTATATATGGTCACTGAGTTTCCCGACTGATTTGCATTTATGGCTTCATTTGCTACAGGCACCACCTCAAATTGGACCCTTCTCCTTTTTGATTTTGTAGCAACATCTAAAGCTTTTTTTTATTTACACTTACCCTCCTCTAAGAATTTCACATCTCTACTCCTTACACACTTTTCTTCTCTGTCATTATGACACCACAACTTTCAGCCCTTAACTCCCTCTAGATATCCCACAAAGATTCCTTTAATGGCATTGTTTTCTAACTTCCTTTGCCTTATGTGGGCATATGATAACACCCAAATATTCTTAGATGATCAAAGGTAGGAGAAGCTCTTGATTAGACCTCTTTAGAAGTCTTGAAGTTCAGTGCAGTGGAGGGGGTTCTGTTGATCAAGTATGCAGTTGTGTTCACAGCTTCAGCCCAGAAGAGTTTTGATAATTGAGCACAAATGAGCATATATCTTACTTTCTCCAAGATGGTTTTATTCATCCTCTTAGCTGCCTCTTTCTGTTGAGGAGTGTATCTTACATTCTTGTGCCTTACAATACCATATTCTCTACAGAAGTTATCAAATAAGGAATTGCAGAACTCCAGCTCATTGTCAGTTCTCAATGCTTTTACTGTTTTATTCTTCTGATTCTCGACCATCTTCTTCCATTCTACAAACTTCTTGAATGCTTGATCTTCGTTGTTCAAAACATACACCTAGAGCTTCCTTATATAATCATCAATTTTTGTTAGAAAAAACTGAGCACCACTTAAAGAAGCAACTTGAACAGGTCCCTAAATAACTGAGTGTACATATTCTAAGACATCCTTAGACAAATAAATACCTTGTTCAAATTTTGATCTGTGTAACTTTTCATATACACAGCCTTCACAAAATTTGACATCAGAAACTATCATTGCTCCTAACAAATCTTGATTCTTTAGACTCAACAAGTTCTTTTCACTTGGGTGCCCAAGTCTTTGATGTCAGAGTATGTGATTGTCTTCTTTTCTTGAAGAGCTAGCATTTATATCTCCTACATTCAATTTTTCATGTATAATATACAATCTATGCTTCATGTTTACTCTCATCAGCATCAAAGATCCTTTACTTACCTTCAATACACCATCTTGTGATCTAAAGGTGCATCTTAATGATTCTAGCATCTTTAAAGACACAAGGTTTCTTTTTAAACCAAGAACAAACCTCACCCTTTGTAATTCAATTAAAGCACCATTTGTCAACTTCAATCTTATAGTACCTACTCCTTTAATATCACATGTCATGTTATTTTCTAAGATAACCTTTCCAGAATGTTGCAAGGTTATGATAGAAAAGAATGACCTATTCAGGCATATATGAAATGTACATCTTGAGTCCAAGATCCACTCATCCGGCTTTACCGCATCTTCTTGATTTGCCATCAGAACAAAAACATCTTGAAAGTTACCTTTAGATATCATTGTTGGCTCCACCTTCTTTGCGTGTGTCTTTGGATTCTTTGATTACTGTCTTTCAGGGCAATCTTTCTTGAAATGCCCGTCTTTGTGATAATGAAAACATCTTAGCACCTTTCCTCTTGATCTTGACCTATATTGCTTTTTCCCTTTAAATTCCTTTCTTTCATTTCTTCCCCTCACATTCAAGCTCTCACCAGAATTGCTATCCTTCTGCTACTGGTTCTTACGGTTCAACTCTTTTGAGTTTAAAGCATTCTTCACATCTGCCATTGATAGGGAAGTTCTACCATACAAAAGTGTGTCTATGAAATGCTCATATGAAGAGGATAATGAAGTCAAGACAATGAGGGCTTGGTCTTCATGATCAACCTGAACATCCATGGTTTCCAAGTCAAGAATCAGTTTGTTGAACTCATTCAAATGTTCTTCTACCTTGCCTCCTTCTTCTAAGTACAAAGAAAACATTTGCTTTTTCAAATATAACCTCTAGGTTGTAGACTTATGCTGATATCTCTCTTCTAATTTCATCTAAATTCCTCTGGTTGTGATCTCTTTAGTAACTTCTCTCAATACTTTATCAAATAATGACAAGATCAAGGCACTTCTTGCCTTCCTTTGGATTTCTTTAAAGTTGATCTCAGTGACGTCTCTCCCTTCAACCGTTGCACCTTCCTCATCAAGAGCATAATCAAGTCCTTCATGCTCCAAGAAAGCTTTCATCTTCAATTTTCAGAGTGAAAAATCATTGTCTCCAGTAAATTTTTCTATGCTAAACTTTGTGGTCACCATCTTTCCTTCTAAGATCTCTTCTTCTTGCTATCTTTTCTATTGCAAGATTTATTCCCCTTCCCCTGAAAGAAGCTCTGATACCACCTGTTGAGAAGAGCACCTGCAATCTCAAACTTGTACTCAACCACCAGAGAAAGAAGAATCTCAGACCAGCAACAACGCTTTCCACAAAGAAAAAGAAATGGGAAAAACACAGTATAAACTTGAGAAGAAAACAACAGATCATAGCACAAAGGATAAACTTGAGAATGCTTTCCGTGTGTATTCCTCTCTTAAAAAAAAATTGATTACAAGCCAAGTTCTGTTATTTATACACATTTCTGTTATTCTATTGGCTAGCAAGATTCCAAGAACCTAATGGCTAACTAATCTAACTAACTACCACTTGACTTAATATAATACAACTCGTACACATTATAAGTCCTGCACCTTAACTCATGAAACATTGAATCATACTCTATCAATGTATATTCTGAATTTTGAAGTATATATTGAATATTTGTGATGACTGTTTTGTGTGGATCGTATAGACAGAAGCATGATATAACTTAAAAAACTAGCTTACTACGTGTATAAGCATAGTTGCTTTTCTAATTGGTTTGCATTACGTACTGGATTTATTTGAAATTCATGGATGCAATTCCTAGAGTCGTGATAATAAAGAGTAATCATATTTTCAGTGTAGTCTCTCTCATTCATTTGTTCACTGAGTGACTTAATCTATACCAGGTATTGCAGTAACACATGTTATTTTGGGACATACGTGGCTACTCTAAAATAAAAAAGTTGTACTTTAATTGGTCATTGCGTGCTTATATGCTAATATGAATTTGTAACCCAAAATAATTGAAGAGTGTGTGGTGGGGCGGTGTAGCCCAGCAGGTCTTTTAAGTATAGGACTTACGCATCATTTATTTTTCTGATTGAATTGGATTTTGTTTTTCTTATTTTATAATTTTTTTGGGTACTTTATTTAATTATTATAAAATTTAATTTTTTAAAAAGTTTACGTTTTGTAATAATAATAATCATATTTTTAGGTCTATTATTATTTATTTATTATTATTATATTTTGTAATAGACTATGTTTCATTCTCCTCTATGAGTAGAGGCCTTATTGCTTTTAGTAATACCTTTTATATGTTTTTCTCTCACTTTCCCCATTTTTTTAAAAGTTTTGTTCATTTTTTTTCTCCTTCCTTTCTAACCTTCTGCTATTTCTGATGTAAATTTCCCTCATTTCTTTTAACACATTGGCGCTCGTCATTCACCAGAATTTTTCTTTATCCACCATCCTGCCACCATCAGGCTGTTGGCCATTAAACCCAAGGTCAACACTACTCTAACCTTCTTGGTCACTGGCAGACCTTAGCCTCTAATCTGGTGGTTTTCCTCCAGCAATAATTGACAGACAATATTCAGAACATCACATGTGCCATCCTCTTTGTAAAATTCCTTTTCAGCAATTGTCGTTTTTTCATGTTTTTGGTGGCCTACATGCAACTGTTGCATCCAGAGCTCATTTTGAAGATTTTTGTTACAGATTCCAAGATTTATTTTTCTTACGCAAGGAATCCGACAGTATTTGATGAGAATTATTTGCGAAACTGAGAAGCGTCTAGGATCTCTTTGCAATTTACTGCCTAAAAAGTACAAACACCAACCCATAATACAGATACAATATGATACTATGCAATAATAGCTAAAAAATAAGAGTACGAGTATGATAAAACACAGAAATAAATTTATAAATGTATGAATATAAAAATAATGAAGGACTTTTTTGTGTATCTGTCTATCTATCACAGACAAGACTGATACCTTTTTCTCACCAAATTCTTTTGATAGGTTATAACAACCTTTTAATATTTGCCCTTTCTCTTTGCAATAACATAGTCTTTAAAACATTATAACCCAGAGGTTTATAACCTGAAATTGCATTGCTAGTAGCAAAAATGAATGCATTAATATAACGTGGATTTCGGCCAAAATGGAAAGGTAATCCATTAGAATAAAATATTTGAACAATTTTACTATCTAAATTCTTTTTTATAATAAAATTAAATAATTTTTTCAAAAGACCTTTTCTTTTTTAAAACCTAAACTCTTGACCCTGAAATAAATTTGTGCCTGAGCAATGAAAGAAAGATGTTTGAAGTTGAGAAGGAGGCAATGAAAATGTTTTTGATTGTAATCCCTTTTGTGCAACCTCTACCATTCTATACATTTTAGAAAGATATTATTGTGTCACTTTTGGGCATGTTTGAATCCCTCATTCACTTTTTTTCAATAAATGTGTTTTGACTTTAGAGTACGATCCTTTAAATATGGCATTATAGTAGTTACACACAAATCTCATATTCCCCACTACTTCAATCGGTTTTCGTAACTTGGTTACATATTTTCAAAGAGGAGTGTTATTATTATTATCTTGATGATCAATAGATGCATTTCTAGTATTTTAAAAGGTATAATTAATAACCTATACTACTAACAAAAGTACAAAATTAATTAAAAAAATTTATATTGTTGAAACCAAAAAATTCAAATTATTAATATTTTATTTGTCACTATGTTAGCAAAGCATGGAAGAAATTCTATTCTTTAAGAAAAACTTAAAAGGCTAAAACTAACAATCATTTCTAATGAGCACCGAAGCATTTTTCAAGCCAAAGCCTTTTCTTTTTTAACTACTAACAATCATTTCCAATTAGGCTGGAAGAACTTTTAAACCTAAAACTTTTTTTTGTTTAATCCAATCCAAATCAAAAGAATAAAATCATTTTCTTCTTCAACCTTTCATCGTATTTACCGGTTGATTCAAATTTCAAACAATTGAATAATTGTAGTAGGAAAATCATTCAATTAATAATTCGGATTCGTGAAACCTTCACTTTCTTCAATAACTGGGATATTTTCTCACTAGAATTAAAAGACAGAGTAGGAGAGGAGTCAAGCCAAGAACTCTTCAGTCTTTGTATTAATATGCTTACAAAGGATCTGCCTCTAAGAGTAAGAGATTATTTCTTAATGATGGAACAAAGAAGAATTTTGCCATGTCAAAGGTGTGTCAATGTCGAACACGAATACGATACTAATACATGGTGGTAATTGGCGTGTCAATGCTTCATAGTTTCCACCAAGTAAATTCATACTCTTTACCGAGTTTAGGAATAATTGTAGTCATCGTTCTAGTGTTAAAATAGATGATTTTATTAACATTAATTGACTGCTTATACTTCCTAAAGTTTACATCTTATCCATCACATAAAAAAAAAGGGCAAAGATGTGTGTGGTTAAATCCACCCAAGATACATATTGTTAACTTTAAAAGAGATGATCCAAATACAAGCTCAAATTTCAAATCTACGAGTTTTGGTGAATGAATTTTGCAAAGCTCATTATTATTCATATTACTTTTATGACACACAGTACTCCGGAGAGCTCACCGCTTATAATATTTTGTCAATATCCTGTCTAACAAAACAAAAGAAAATGCAAGGCCCTAGTCAATTAAACCAAGTTCAACCAGTTTTCAGGAACCATTTGGAGGTTCTTAATCTGCAAGATGTGCTGAGCCCTAAGAAGGATCTTAATTTTAAACATAGGAAGTAGTCAAAAAAGTAAAGTTGATGTTAATCTTGTTGAGAATAGTGAGAATGTGCTCATGCAAAATAGGTTAGCTTTGCTACATATTCATAATGTTGTCAAACTTGATACTGAATTTGATTTATTAGGCATTATCTTAAACAATTTCCAACAAAAGTGATTGCTCATACAATCGAATCAAATATTCTGACACTATATATACTTTCAAATTTAACAAATAATTCAGTGATTAACAAAGGATGGAAGTCCAAGTAATGAAGTTTAACCTTTTCTTATGTCAGACCATCATTTTCCAAGAAAATCCTCTACTTTGTCCAACTTTTGTTAGTACTATTTCTAATGGCAATTCTATAATTGATTTCGATTTTAGTTAAAAAGAGTGATTGATGAATTTATTTCGTTAAAAAACCGATTCATTATTATTTTAGTTTCTTTTTTAATAGAATAGTTTTTTTCTTCCGGGCTATACTTATTGTAAGACATACCAAATAGACCATAATGTTTTCAAATACATATTGCAGAACAACATTGTGTTGACAGTTTATACTTTATATTCTTAAATATTGTATTAAACAACTTTAACTGGTACCTCTTGTGTAATGTTTTCTATGCCAATAAAAGTATGAGGTCATTCTTTTCTAGTTTTGTAATTAAATAAGATAGAAATAAAACTATTTTGATTTTTACGTGTTGTATTTACGTTTCTTGCTGCATATATTGTAGATGAAGCAGATTATTTTGCATATACTTTGTTCTGAATTATAACTTCTAAGACAACTAACAAATAAGGAGTATCATAGCTGAGGGAAATGCTACGTGGAAACTACCTGAACCTCCCCTTTCTTATCGTTCCTCACCAGAAGTAAATTATCAAGTTAGTTGCCGCACCTGCCGTCCACTTCTCCATTACCATACATACTCCTTCAACAAGCCCCTCATTGACAGTAAGCAAAATCACTCCTCCATGGACCTAAGAACTGGTTTTTGCATCCTTGCACTCTCTAAGAAATCAACTATTCATCAATCCTTTGCACCAGTTACCAATACTGTTTCCAATAAATCGAACAAGAAAGCACGCCTTGAATTACTAGAGGGAGTGCTTAGAAACAAACTAATATGTGCTCCAAGAATGGTGATGTTGAAGAAGCCCTTCGCTTGCATAATGAAGCTAAAAGTAATGGCATTAAGCTGAAAGTTGCTTAGAGCTAATCTAACATCCTAAGATCACTAATGGTGTTAATTATGCATTCTTTTTATTTTTTTTATTTTTATGAATTTAAACAATTTAAACATTTAGGCAATAAATTTATCTTTAAGGTTTTACTTGGAATGTAGCAATGAACTTTTCTACTTATCTCCAAAATATGTACACACCAATTTTTTCACAATGATTTCAGTAGAATCTTTGAAAACCTAAAAAGCTTTCATGATTTTCATAAGCCATCTCATAGCTTTCTACTCTTAGAATACCAACACACACACTTGTATGAAAGAGTAGAAACTCAAGAAAACTAATTTTCAATTTCTATCTTCCATTTCCTCTCTCTTTTCTTTGGTTATTAAATGAAGAACAAAATGAAATAATCTTGGTTTCATGGCTTCCCTTCTTAACGTAACCTAACCCAAGGAAAAAGAATTCCTGTCCAATTCAAATTTTGCATCCCACGTATAAAGCACTCGCAAGTAATATAATTGGTTGAATTTTTAATAAATAAAACAAAGAAAAATGTTATAAAATGCTTTACACATGTATACAAATCATTGGCTAGTTTTTGAAAAATTTATTTTCTTTTCTATTAATAAATATTAATGGATAATATCAAATATTAATAAATAATATATATATATATATTAATAAACGAAAAAAGAGAGAAATATTAGTGTGTATGTATTTATATATATCATATATCAAATATATATATTTATATGTATATTTATATTTACATATCATTTAACATCTTTCTTTTAATTAATTCTTTAATCAAATTAAAGAATTAATCCAAATCATATATTTGATTAATAAATACTTAAGAAAATTTGATATTTGACAAAATCATATTATACTATTTATCATTCAAGAATTTATTTTAATTAAATAATAATTATTTAATTTATAATAAATAAATAACTTTATTTATTAAATCCTTGATATGTAAATATATTTTCTAATTTTTATATATCAATAAATTATATTTATGATATATTAAAATCATTGAAATATTTTTCGAACATATGGGTGCTAGCACGTCATTGTCGAGAAATTTATTTTACTTTAAAGAATTTATATCATCCGATCAATTATCAGATAATATTTTAGTTTCGTCAAATAAAATATTTATAATCATTGTAAACATCAATTGGCTTGTGTGTGACCCCTTTGGGTTCACCGTGAGATGGACATGAATTTGTATACGTACGTTTCGCAATACTTCAACACAACACTTTGTAATCGAAATTGTCAATGATCATGAGTGACATTTAGCAAGATATCATGACCCCTAAACACGATGAATAAATATTCTAAATCAACCCTCAAAGTCGTACATGCATGTAGTAAAGTCCCTATACTGTTGACTCCCGATTGAGTGCAGATCATAGTATAGTCAAACCCTTAACTCAATCTTAGAATCAGAAAATCAAATCATATACGGGATTCACTTATCCAAAACACATTTTTGAATAAGTATACTCTGACCAGAGATTTAATCCTCGTATATGACATCCCTGCCTAGGACCTCAAGCTCAAACATTGAAGCTAACAGATTTCATCTTAAACATCACATGTCCTCATACAAAAAGAACATATTGCCATCAAGCTTCTTTCATTAAGCGTGGCTAGCCCGATGCAATATACACAAGTGAACGATGTGCCTCAGTGTAGAGAGCAGCCATGATATCTCGGGTCAAAAGACTAGTGGTACATTAGTATGACTGCGCAACTTATCATTGACTGTGGATATTCACTCATGTGACTTGTCGCGATCGATTACATTTAGTAATATGTTCACAAATGCACTACCTATGTTTATAGTCTTGTGACATGAGACTCGTCACCCAACTATTAACATTGAATACTAATCATTGGTAGCAACAAAACATGCCAGTCACGCAATGTCATAATTCTTAATGACATTACCTCAACCGAAAACTTATTTGGACGTATTCAAATCATAGACTCTGTACTCATATTCACAACACATTGTAAATAGAGTCTTGACACATAATACATCACGGGTTCTCATTTTACATTCATAATTGAATTATTAATTAATGTCGCAATTGATCGAATGCAAAATGATATAATAAATGCCATTTATTAATTATAATATATATATGTAGACAATGTGGTGATAGCCCTGAACAATATGACACGTTTAGTTCTAGGACATATCAGAGCCAATCATTATAGTACTTATTACCAATTTTCTCAAGATAGTGACTTAGTTATTGTTGTGTTATCGGCTTAGTTAATGGGTCTGTCATATTATTAGTAGACAGAGTCTTCTGCATGAATGGTTGTTTATCTAATATAAACTATTTGATCAAGTGATATATACGCTGAATATATTTAGACTTCTGGTGAGACATGGGTTTCTAATCTTGTGCAATAGCCTTAAAATTATTACAGTACACTGATACCGGATCATGTACAGAAGGAACCACTCCGAGAACATACGGAGCCATATAGCCTCTTTCACAGCTTCAGAAGTAGTAATATATTCAGCTTCTGTGATGGAGTCAGCCATTTGAAACTCTTTCAACTAATAGTATCTTTATTATAGGTAAACAAATATATGGATATAGACTTTCTAACATCTGATTGAAATTCAAAATTTGTATAACCCTCGATTCTTAACTTACCTTCTACTATAGGTCAACAGTAAATCCTTAGTTCTTCACAAGTACTCAAGGATTATTTTGACCGCTGTCTAATATTGTTTTCTAATATTTACTCGGTATCTATACATGACATTCATAGTATAAACTATATCAGGTCCTTTATATAACATAGCATACATAAGACTACCTATTGTCAAAGCATAAGGAATCCTCTACTTACGCTCTCTCTCAATTTTGGCTTTAGGTTCCATTCCATTTGAGAGATCAAAACTATGACTACAGGGTAAGAACTTCTATGAGTCATCCATACCAAACCTCTTCAGTATGTATTTATATACTTTATCTGAGATAAACCTATAATTTATTTTACTCTATCAATATAAAGATGAATACCCAAAATATAAGTCACTTCTCTCAGATCTTTTATGGAGAACACATTAGATCAACACAATTTAGCCTAAGTCATTAAGAATTTAATGACATATATATTCTTCTTTCTATAGACTAAAAGGTCCATCATTATTCTTGGTAAAATCAAATAATTTGATTTTATCAACGAATCATATGTACCAAATTCTGGAAGCTTGCTTTAATCTATATATAAATTTATGCAACTTACATACTTAATGATTATTTGATAGTCATTATAAGCTGCAATAGCAAGTGATATTCGAATGGACTTTAGTACAGCAACTCATGGAATAATTTTTCATAGGCATAATTTTTTCTAGTATCTTAACAAGTGATCACACTTGAGTAGTATACATGAAGTCCAATTCGAATTATATGACCTCAAACCATATTCCATAATCGATATCTAATATCACCTCTTTATACATTCTAGAATCTTTCCTTTGTATATCTTCTCCTATTATAAATGATTCAAACTCATCATCTGATAGGAAGAAGTATGTATGGAAAAGATGTGATATCCTAGTAAAGCTATAAGAAGTTAGTCTATAAAAATTTGAGGACTAAAACAAACAAGTTCATCTATATAAACAGGATCATTTGCATTAACAAGTTCATCCAACTTATGTTGATTATCATCAAGCTCTTCAAACTTTTTTGAAAGCTTGAACATTCTACCTACACTATTTTCCTCAATGAACTGATTCTTGAGGAACCCTACATGTCTACTGATCAAACTTATTTGATCATTATTAAAGTAAAAATAATATCCTAAACTATATTTAGGATATTCAATAAGTCAACTCATTTTAGACTTCACATCCAGTTTCTCAGGTTATATAATTTAAACATAAATTGAACAGCCTCAAAGCTTCATATGATTGAAGCTTGGTAACTTCTTATACCATATAACATATGGTATGTTTAGAACAGATTTAGATGAAATGCTATTCAAGATATACATTATGGTATTTAGGACATAGTCTTAAGGATATAAAGGTAAGTCAGTGAAGCTTATCAATAACACCATATCAAATAAAGTGCGATTCCTCCTTTCTAATACACCCTTATGCCGTGGTATATTAGGAGAGTTGATTGAGATATTATACCATTCATCTTAAGAAAATCTAAAAATTCAGTACTCAAGTATTCACTATTATGACCAAATCGTATGATTTTAATACCCTTTCCTGTTTGTTTCTCTACTTCTACTTTGAATTGTTTGAATATTTCAAATAATTCAGAGTTTTACTTTAATAAGTACACATAACCATACCATGAAAATTTATCAGTAAAGGTTATGAAGTATTAGAAATTTTTATGGTCATTTCACTAAATGGACCACATACATCAATACATATTAATTTAAGAATTTCATTAACTCCTTTTCCTTGACCATCAAAGGACAATTTAGTTATTTTTTTTCTTTCTTTTCTTTTGAACACAAGATTCACAAGTGGGGTAAGGTTCAGGATTACCTGGACGTTTAATTCTATAAACACCTAATATGAACTAATTGATGAGGTCAAATAAATCTTGAATTAATTCTTATTTGTATATCTTTTCCTACTAACAGTATTTTGTCATGTTAAATTACATTTATTTCAAGGATATACAAATCATTTACATTCAACCAGTGCCAATCAATTTATTTCTCAAATAAATACAATATTTATATCTATCAAACTTAAAAGTGTAATCTCGTTTACACATTTGACTGACAGATAAAATATTTCTATTGGTAGTATCAAAATACATAGTTTTGTACAATACAAAACATGGTTTGAAGCTAAAATGAGTTTGTAGGTCTCTAAATATGTAGCAGCAACAGTCGCTCCATTCGTCATCTTCAGTATCACTATACCTTTCTCCAGTAACTATTTACTGAGAAAGTTTTGTAACAATATACAAATATGTAAAGTGGCAGCTGAAATAATATTCTAGGAATACGAATCTAAAATAATATTTATTTTGATTTCAGTAACATGACAAGAAAGTATTCATACCACTCTCTTCTAACTCAGTCTCTTTAGGTATAGAGGACAATTCCTCCTCCAATGGATGAGCTTTTTGCAATGATAACACTCATCATTGACTTGATTTTTTTATTCAACTCTTCCTACATGTTTCCAAAAAGAGAGATAAATTTTTAAGACATCTTCTATGTCCACTTGCTGCACCCGTGAGTCAGCACTCATCAACACCAGCATATATAATCTTACTCTAAGATTATCATTCATCTATTTTTGGAAGGTCTCTCTTCTCTGATGAAACATCATCAAAAAGGGTGTGAAATATTAGTAGGCTAATCATATAGCCTAGCTATTCAGAATCCTAAACAATTCTGTGATTCTATTTCCAAACCCTAAAGATAGGTCCAGTAATTTTTTGAATATCCAAGATTTTAGAAAGAAATTTGTATTCCATCAAATAAATATCACTTGATCATATTCATAATACAGAAAGACCAGTATATATATCAATCTATTCCGTTTTGGACTTTAAACTAAATAAAGCTCCCACTACTTTATTTAAAACAACACTCCCTTAATGAATACAAGTAAAATTGTATTACTAGTTTTAGTGGATGATCAAGTTCTTATCAAACTTATCAAACCTCACCTGACAGTTATTGGTAAAATAAGTTTAATAAGTCTTTGTAACTCATTACAAGATATGATCAACAGCCTCTAGCTCTCAATATCTCACCCGACACTTATTGGTGTTTCAACCTAGTTAGGCTAGACCCTATACGCTTTCATAAATAGGGATGTAATCAAACCTCTCACCTAACAGTTATCAAAAATTTAACACACCCTATAAAGAAATAGGTCAAATAAATTACGAAACCCTGTGAGGGCCCTCACCTGATAGTTATTGGGTTGTCCCATCAAAATACCAATAACCTATTGACTATATTATATTAAGGGAGGTTTTATTTCGGTATCATTTTATCCAATAGTACGATTTAAATTCCATATCCTTTAACAATTAAAAGATATCAAGTTTAAACCCTAAGTTATCACAAAATGATCAAATCATTTTTAATGTATTAATAATTAATCAATGGTGTGTTAAATGAATTAACAATTAATTCATTATGATATGTGTTGAAATTTGTTCATCATATTACTCCCTTTAGAATTCTATTAATTCTAGAATGATTAAAATTATTTAGAATCAACTTGCTATAGAATTTTAATCTAGAGTAACATTTTTGTTCAATCGGAACAAGTTCGAGTCCGAAAATTAAAATTTCAAAAATTTATTTTTTAGTAACAGAAAACACTAATCAAATTAGTGATTTTTTTTGGATACTTGTGGTTTGGTAATTTATTAATAACAATTATTAATAATTAAATCAGAAATTTTTAAACTTTTTAAAATCTTGCATTTAGATTCCTATAAGGTAAATTACCAAAATGGCCCTCATCAAGTTTGGTGGTTTTGTAGCTTGGCAATATGTTAATTACAATTATTAATGATAAATAAGCATTTTAAACTTTTCAAAAAGTTGCATTTAGGTCCCTATAGGATAAATTATCAAAATATCCCTCATTGGATTTTGGTGGTTTTGTGTTGAATAATAAAAAATACAAACAAACTTGATAATTTAGGATCAAAATCACTTAAAAAATTGAGTCAGGACGTGTTCAGGAGGGTCAAAAATACTTTGTGGCAAAATAGGTCTTGGAGGGCAGGGGGTAGGGGCAAAGGGACCGAAGCTAATCCCCACACGCACGCTGCCTGTGCTCTATGAGCCCATTCGCTAGTAGACAGATGGGCATGTGTTGTACACGCGCGTCATAGGCATCCAGTGGAGTGCCCCTGCACTCCATTTTCTGCCCATTTTTTACATTTTTTCAACTTTTTCACAAACCAAAACACTTCTAAAATCTTTCCAACACGTCCTTTAACATGTCCATAACCATGAAAATTCAATTCAACCAAAATCAAACACAACATTTTCAAATTTTGCTCATTATGGACATTTTGCAACCATTTGCATTTTTCATACATTTTCAATATACCAAATGTGTCAAAGCACATTTCCAACACACAAATACAGGTTAACACATATTAGTCAATATTAATACACTTAACATGCTTATGGTAAATTAATCCATAAATCAAAATTATCAATCAATTATCATAACTACATTGTCATCCTTATAACAACATTGAATTCCACCAACATTTTCAACAAAACCACAACCAACCAAGCCACCAATCTATATCATATGAACATATCAGTAACTACCAACATCAAAATATATATAATATGAAATCCCACTAAGGCAACCCAAGAGGGGTGGGTGGGGGTGAATTGGGTTTTACAAATTTTTAAGCACAACTTCACACTATATGGTATTTTCACACCCACCACAAATAAAATCACAAGAGAGGATAGGGATAAGAAGATTTTACACCTCGGTTTATAGTGGTTCGGCTCAACCCAAGCCTA
>JAVXUL010098320.1:8579-20520 GCA_035590515.1 Trichilia minutiflora | reverse complement strand
AGAGAGTTAATTATACTTTAAGTGTAAAATGATAAATTTAACCCTTAATACACATACACTTTTATGTACTCATCATTAAGATATTAGAGAAGCGAGCCTAGAAAAAACTGAACGCCATTCGTCAAGAGGTAAATCAAGAGAAGGCTAAATTAGAGGCCAGGGTCTCTGCTCTAGAGGGCGAAAGATTTCAGTGGGCTAAAGAGAGGTAAAGCCTGACCTCCAAGCTCTCGTCTATCGAGGTCCTAGCCTGAGTGCTATCAATAGATAATAATCATCTTGAAGGGGAGAGGAGGAGCACTATGAGCAAGCATAACCAGTTGACGGACCTCTATAGGTCACTTAAGTCAGATGAGAAGTGCCTTAAGGAGCAGTTGATCTCCAACTCTAATGAGTGCAATACGCTGTCGAAGAAGCGCAACTCTTTGGTGAAGGAGTTGAAGGAGGCGTAGGGGTCCCTGGAAGCGTTGAAAAAGGAGAAGGAAGAGGTCCTGGCTCAGTTGAAGTCTCGGTATAACCAAGGGGTGGATGATGGCCTGAACCTAATGAGCCACCTCTTTCTTCAAGAATACCCCAACTTGGACCTTGGATGGCTATTCAGTCAACTAGGTCTGGAGGTTCTAAGGGCTTCAAGTTTACGTGTTCCGGATGTTCCACCTGAAACCATAGAGCCAAACGTTGACCCGACTGTTAATAAGGAATAGAGGAGGAATGACCAGGGCTGAGTGACTGAAGACCCTTCTTCTAAGACAGTCGGGGCACAAGGTCATCAGCAGCAATCGAAAGGTGATCAAGGTCCCCCCTTGGTCCCCCAAGAGGAGTCATCTCCTGTAGAAATTTCCTCCAGTGAAGAAGAGGAAGACTTCTCCCTCAAGTATCTCTAACTAGTCCCTCAGTATTTGTTGGCCTTGTCTTTGTTGTTATAACTATACAATCTTTTGTAATTAGCCATCCAAGGCAATGTATACTGACACTTTTTGTACTTGTATACTCATAATTAATGAACAAAAATTTTATTTCATTCTTACTTGTTTGCTTTAATTCTGGACATGCATGAATTCCTTTTGAACAAAGTACTTGTGAAATAGATTACTCTGAATCAGTAGGACACCCTCGATCAGTATGTAACTGGTAGTTTAGGGAAGATTGGGCACGCTCAGAATCTAACTGGGAGAAATATCAAGAAAAGTTTCTTGATTAGTGCTGTCCTTGGGGCTCAACTAGTGTTAAGGGATTTCAACTTTAACACTAGGAGATAATATTGATGCAGGCCAGGGCTTAGGATGCTCAATCAGCTAGGGCTTAGGATGCTCAATCCCGTGTAGGTCTTAGACTCTCAGGATACCTGACACGATGAGCGGGCTTATACTGCCTGACACGGGTCAAAGACTCAGACTAGTGTTAGGGGATTTTAGGGTTTAAAAGCCAACCGTAATACTAGGAGTAAAAATAAGACGCGGTTCAGGGCTTAGGATTCCCAGTTCTGTGCTAGGTCTTAGGTTTTCAATCTGCCTGACACGGTATGGGGGCTTACGCGGGTCAAAGACTGAGACTAGTGTTTGAGATTTTTAGGGCTTAAAAGCCAACAATAACACTAGGAGTAAGAATGGATATGAGTTAGGACTTAGGATGCCTAACCCCATATCAGGTCTTAGGCTCTCAATTTGCTTGACACAGTGCGGGAGTTTATACGGCCTGACGCGGGTCAAAGACTCATACTAGTGTTAAGGGATTTTAAGGCTTAAAAGCCAACCGTAATACTAGGAGTAAAAATATGACACAAGTCAGGGCTTAGGATGCCAGGCCCCATATCATGTCTTAGACACTCAGTCTGTCTGACACTGTGCAGGGACTTATACGGCCTAACGTGGGTCAATGACTGAGACTCAAAGAGATGCTGTACAATACTTTTTTACTTGCAATTAAAAACACAAAGTTTTATTATCAAATGTTTGAGTACTTTACAAGTGAAGCATCCTGAGGAGAGACTCATCTCAAGGGTAATATTTTTTTAGCATCTCAGTATTCTGTAACTTATTCATGATACTATTGTCTGGCCTTGTCAATTTGTACGTCCTTGGTCTGAATGCCCTAATTACTTGATAGAGACCTTCCTAGTTAGCGTCTAAAGATCCCTCGGTTGTCACTCTTGTATTCCAAGTGGCCCTTCTGAGAACAAGATCTTCTTTTATGAAGGATCGAGGTTTAGCCTTTCTATTATAGGTGTAGGAGACTCTTTGCTAATGAGCAGTCATATGCATCAGAGCACGGTCTTTGATTTCCTCGCACAAATTGAGCTCCAGGCACATGGTTTACCGGTTCCCTTTTTCATCAAAGTGGAGGGTGTGACAATTAGGGATGTCCATCCTAATAAGGATGACTGCCTCAAAACCATAGGCCAATAGATAAGGTATTTCTCCCATGGTAGTTTTTGCCATCGTCCTGTACGCCCATAGGATTTCTGGAATCTCATCTGCCCAGGCTCCCTTCTTCTCTCCCAGCTTTTCCTTTAATAACTTCTTGATTATTTTGTTAACTGCTTCCGCTTGCCCATTTGCTTTGGGGTGGAGCCTGAGGTCAATGTTCTAATCTCGGCAAAAATCTTCTAATCCTCTATTATCAAACTGCTTCCTATTATCAGTAATCAGCACACTAGGGATGCCGTGTCTGTCAAGCATGTTTTTACGAATGAAGGAAACCATGTTCCTTTCTATAATCTTGGATAAGGGCTCCGCTTCTATCTATTTCGTGAAGTAATCAATAACCACGGTGGTGTACTTTGCCTGAGCTCTGACGATTGAAAAAGGTCCTATCAGGTCAAGCCCCACTGGACGAACAGACAGGGGCTGAGTAGGGTTGTCAGGTTCTCAGGAGGCTATCTCAAAACGTCAGAGTGGACTTGACAGGCATGACACCAATGGACTAGGTCATAGGTGTCTTGCTTCATGGTAGGCCAAAAGTACCCTTGTCTCAATACTCGGAAGGCTAGGTTTTTACTGCCACTGTGATTCCTATAGAATCCCTGATGTATCTCTTTTAGTGCTTCCTTCGCTTTTGATGGCACGAGTCATCTTAGGTAAAGAATGCTAATTCCCCATTTATAGAGAACACCATCTATTACTGCGAACCCAATGACCTTCCTCTTGATCCTAAGAGCCTCGTTCTTATCAGGAGGAAATAATACTTCCTCTATATATCTTTGGATGGGGTTTATCTAAGCAGACGGCTCTTCCTTAGTCATCATCACTATATTGTTATCCGACTGATTGATGCTTTTATGATCCAGGATCTCCACAGGAATAATTTTCAGGATGTCTCCTATGAGTGCTGATGTTATGCCTTAACTCATGGGTCCTACTCGTAAAACTGCCATAGACTCCCAAGGTAAATTCAATCACCTATGAGCCTATAAGGCCTTTACAAAACCTGTATCTAAATAATTTTATAAAACACTCCCAATAAAATTTCAACCAAACACCCAAACTACATAATGGGTTTTTTAATCAATTTCAGACACTTCAAAATGTAATTATATACAAATCACATCGTAAAAGAATCCATCGTGATATATATAAAATCCATGGGAGGTCGATCCATCCTAAATCAATTTCAAATATAAAGCTTACAAATCCTTTTACAATTCTTACAAAAATAGATAAACATTAATACAAATTCGTAAATGAAAATCCAGTGGACTACCAATTTAACTGAGTAAGTCGGATCTTAAAGTATACCTGAAGCACCCTGGCTTTCAGAAGTACCACCACCCCCTGGTTACGCACGAAGCTTTCTAATACTGAAATTGGAAAGTGAGAGGGAGGGGGGTCATTGAGTATACGGGAGTATACTCAGTGAGTGAACTAAAAACATATCAATATACAAAAATATATATATATATATACACACACACACACACATATATATTCATGCTGTTTAATCAGTATGTAAGAAAGTGCATCTCGAACACAAAATAAAATATTCTAATTCAAAGAAAATCTTTTAGTTTGAAAACCTCAAATCATATTATGAAAGTCATTGAGCTGGCTGGCTTTCTCAGTGATTGCCTTGACCTTGAGCATCCCGAGATCATCAGTGGGTTTATATGCAAATGAAAATAATGCAGTTTTTAATAAAAGTTTATTTTAGATGCAAGGAATAAAATATGTATAGTTTTTCAAAAAACACGCCCACCATTGACATTGCCTTGAGTAGTCACATGATGACATCCGTGACTATCCTCGATAAGACTCACAGGTGGTCATATCACATCTTCACCATAATGATATTTCACCATATAACAACCCTTACCTGTGAAGTCTCCCACACTCACCTAGGCGACCTCTATATTAGGCCGACCCTAGGCTACCATATACCGTACTCACCTGGGTGTCCCTATTCAGGTGAACATTCTTAGGCTACCACATACCCTATAGCTACAGTCAATATCCCAGCTCTCAAGGCCATCATCACTAATAGGCATCTTGATATCCACATACATTAATATGAAAGTATATACATATCATAAAATCAGCCCACAACCATCATTCATGAAAAACAAATATGCTGATCAAATCAATCCTTCATACAATTCACATCTCAGTATAAAATCATATATAAACATCGTTATGCTCATTTTCGTGTAAACAAAAGTAAATAGAAAAATAATTTATAAATCATTTATGCATCTTTATAAATATAAAAACAATATCTTTATTAGATTAATAAAAACATAAAAAGTCCACTCACAACTTAGGAAGGGTATATACTCCTAGTTCTCCTCGTTACTCAGATCGGTACGCGAATTCCTCTCTCGCGCACTCCCGCCTAAACAAGTGTACCAAAACTATATTAATATACATTCCTAAATCTTAAATAAGACTGATATGCTTGCAATGCATGCTAACCTCAGGTTTTTCCTAAAATCCGACCATTCAAAAAATTGACTAAACTCTTATTACTCATCTAATTACTTATACAAAACTGCCACGAACCCACATTATAGTTAACCTAGTGCATTTTGACTCGGTTTTGCAAATTTAATAGATAGACCCCATACATTCATCAGTACAGTAAATTACTTACTATTTATGTCGATCCAAAATCTTTGAATTCACACCTATAGCTTCCTAACAACCTACTGGATTATTCTATAATCTATCTAGTATGCAAAAGCCACAATGTACGCGTCGAAACTATCGAAATCTATTCGGATGAATAGTAAAACCTATGTCTGTAAAAATTGATAAAATATAGTATATAAAAAGGCTAGAATCAACATCCTTTACCTCATGGTAGCCTTGGTTTGTTCCGATTTCACCTCAAAATTGAAAAGCTCCAAAATAGAGTCCGAAACCCTAGCTCCCCTTCTTGGATTTCTACAGTTTTACTATCAAAACAATGCTCTTAGGGAGTTAGATGTATAAAATACAAACGATTGGTGATGAGAAATCAAAAATCCAATAAGATTCTAGTGAGAGAAGAGAAGAGCAGTGAGAGAATAATAGAGAGGGAAGAACGAAGGAAAAAGAGAAAAAGAATGAGGGAAAAATGGCTTAGCTCCCCCTATTTATAAAAATAGGGATGAAATTATCCTTTTGTCCTTAAGTTATACAAAGGAGAATCTTCTAGAAACGAGCAAAATCATTATTTCATGTTGATTTGATCAAATGAATCGGGGGATTCATTCGAATGAATCTAAATTTAGTCAAATGAACTGGATTTTGATTAAACGAATTTAATACTTTCGAAGTCAGAGTGCTTCCCAAATTTTCATTTGAATCATCGAACATTCGTTTGAATGACACCATCGATTTGGTCGAATGAATTTGGGACTAAAATTTTTCAGAAAGTTCCCCCAAATTTTATTCGAACGAATTGGACATTTTCTCCCAAATCCTTCCCTTAATTCAAAAATATCATTGGGATCCCACTCAAAATAAAACTTACTTTTAATTACGTTGAGGTCCCTACGTTTATGACCTCAAAACTCTATCTTAAAAAACTCAAATCTCTAAAATAAATATGAAACCGTGTTGACATATTAATGATGTATGAAATGGGGACAAATACATGTGCAGTAAAAAAATTACAGTTATACCCTTGGGTTATAGACATGAGACTCACAGTTAAGGCGAGCTTTGATAATACATTGGCTTAGAGGTTCTCAGATCGAAAAATTCTTCGTAGTTGCACCTTAGTAAATCTGCTGATTAACTCTTGGGCCCTTGAGAGTAAGCCCTCATATTCTCTTTTCGGGCCTGGTAGGTACCATTCACATGGTTTACCAAGAGTTGGGAGTCACTACTAGTCGTGAGAACACGTACCCTAATTTCTATTGTTATCCTTAGTTCTGCAAACAAAGCTTCATATTTTGCTTCTTTATTAGTAACACGAAAGGAAAATCTAAGAGCATACATAACCTCTTCTCCTTTAGGGCCGATTAGGATGACGCCTGCTCCACCTCCACTGATGTATGCTGACCCATCGATGGATAGATGTCACAAAAGAAGGTTTTTGAGATCGGGCTGGTCTGCTTCTATAGAGTCTGATCAATTTTCATCATGATGTGTGTTTGTCAGGATTTCTTCAGTCGCGTACTCAGTCATGAAGTCTGCTAATGCTTGGCCCTTGATAGCTTTGCATGGTTGGATTTTGATGTCAAACTCACTGAACTTTACCGACCATCTGACCAGCCTTTTTGACAAGTTAGGTCGATGAAGAATCTATCTAATTGATTGGTCAGTAAGCACCGTTATTTTATAAGCTTGGAAGTAGGGGTGCAATTTCCTGATTGCTATGACAAGTGTCAATGCTAGCTTCTTGGGTGTCGTATATCGGGTCTTGGAATCCAACAACGCCCTATTGGTGTAATAGATGGGCTTCTGTATTTTTTAAAGATCTTTCCTTACCAACTTCGAACTGACAGTATGCTGGCTGACCGCGAGGTAGAGGTACAAAGTCTCATCTGACAAAGGGTTGATCAGATACAGGACTGAGGCCAAGTAAACCTTGAGTTGTTGAAATGAGCTTTCACACTATTTGTCCCATTTTATACCTTTGCCTTTCCCTAAAAAAAGAAAAATGCTTGTCAGTAAATTCAGAGATAAATAGGTTAAGGGCCGTTTACCTCCCAATTAAACTCTATAACTCTTTTAAGGTCTTGGGGGCTTTAAGGTCCATTATGGCTTGAGCCTTCATTGGGTTAGCCTCGATCCTTCATTTGCTGATCATAAAGCCCAAAAAATTTTTGGACTTGACATCGAATGCGCACTTCTCAGGGTTAAGCCTCAAGTTGTATTCTTTGAGGAGGGAGAAAGCTTACTCTAGGTGAAGGGAATGATCCTTGGCCTTGACGGATTTTATAATTATGTCATCTACGTAGACCTCCATGGAACTTCCAATCAGTGGCTTGAGCACTATATTTACAAGCCTCTGAAAGGTGGCCCCGGCATTCTTTAGCCCGAAGGACATAACCTTATAACAATACAACCCTTGATCTATAATGAAAGTTATCTTGTCTTAGTTACAAAGATGCATGGGTATCTGATTATATCTCGAGAAGGCATCCGTAAAGCTCAATAATTCATGCCCGATAGTGGAGTCTACCAATTGGTAGACCTGAGGTAAGGGAAAGCTGTCTTTAGGGTAGACTTTATTGAGGTTGGTGAAGTTGACGCACATCCACTAGCTTCCATTGGCCTTCTTGATTGTTACTACATTCGCCAGTTAATCAGGGTACTTGGTTTCTCTGATGAACCCCGCCTTCAGTAGTTTATCTACTTTTGCCTGGATGGCTTTCTGCCTCTCAGTGTTAAAGACTCTCCTCTTCTGTCAAACTGGCTTGTGGGTAGGATTAACGGCTAACTGGTGGGTCATGACACCTACATCTATCCCTGGTATATCCTCATGACTCCAAGCAAATATATCTTTATTTTGTTTTGAGGTTATAATCGTGGCCTGCTTCAGGTAAGGGTCAGCTGACTACTCACTCTGATTGTTTTGTTCGAATACTGTCCATCAACCGTCACATTTTTCAGGATCTTTACTAGTTCCAAAATTGAACCTCGAGGTATGCCTTCTTTTGTAGTATCATCAAGGGAGGAAGATACTGCTTGTACGTCAGTCATCTCAGTATCTGCAGGGGCTGGTCTCCCTTACTCCCCGATGGTTATTTTTAAAGGCTCTTCCTGGATGCATTATATTTTTTGGGCAGAGGTAGTGAAGCAGGATCTTGCTTCCCTTTGATTCTCTCTGACAATTTTGATTTTATCTTCAGTTTGGAATTTCAACTTCAGGTAGTGCACGCTTTCTACTGCTTTGGTGTTTTAGAAGAAAGGTCTCCCCAGGATAACAGAGTGGGGGATCTTTAGATCTACTACCTAAAAGCGCATCATGACAGTACGTTGATAGGACTTGTCGTCTATAGTCATAGGCAACTATATTGATCCTAGGGGAACAATGCAAGAATCCCCGAATCGATATAGAGCTGAGTCAACCTGGTATAACTTAGATCCTCTATGCCTAGGGAGTCCAGGGTATCTTTGAAGATGATGTCCACTGAACTTCCAGTGTCGATCAAAATTCAACTGACTTGCTTGGATGCTATCCTCATGGACACTACTAATGCGTCGTCATATGGATAGTGAACTTCAACTTCATCTTTACCAGTAGACATAATAGGGATTGTGTCAATCCTTAGCTTCTTGTCGGCACGTACGTTTATCACATGCATATCCAACGAATGATTGGGCAGGGAGTAGCGCGTATAATTCTTGTGCGCATTATTCACCAGCCTTGCTAGGGTAGGTCCTTTCGAGATGACCAGGATACCTTGGTCAGGTCTCGGGGACTAATCATCCTCGGGGTGGCGCCCCTTACCCGGAGCATTTTGTGGGTAATATATAATATAATGGGTAAGGTAGTTATTCTTGATAAGTACCTTGATCTGGGCTTGTAGATTATTATATTGATCTGTAGTGTGACCCTTCTCCTCGTGATACTCACAACCCTATGTTTTGGGGTTGGAGACCCTCTGTATTGAGCATCCTTGTTTACTTTAGACAAGGGGGCTCTAAGAGGTGTGAAGTTATGAGTGGTTACCTGAGCCACCCCTCCTGGGTAATCTTTTGTCTGTTGGAACCTAGGGAGCTTCTCATCCCTTCTCGTTTCACGAAGAGGTCTTCTCTGGCCTCCGTATCTTCTATCGCGCTCGAAGTTCCCATAATGGTCCATTTTTCCCTTCGTTGAGTGCTTTGGTGTTGTTCCCTCTTGGTCGGGGTGACCCAACCTTCCTCCTTTAACTTTAGGAGCAACTCTCCTTCTATCTCAATTTTGTCAAGTAACTCACTTTGGGTTGTCTCATAGGAGTCCACTGTCTGTCGGTGAATGGCATATCAGGCCCTTTCTATTCTTAGGCCCCTTTTCAAATCTTTCAATGCTAGAGGGTGGTGGTATGCGCCCAACTCCATAACTTTCTCATGATACCTCCTTACAAAATTTTTCAGGGTCTCTCTGGGCTCTTGATGCACTGATAGTAGAGTGCTCAGGTTGCGACTTGTTGTTATAGCTCCCCGAAATTCATTTTTAAAGGCCATCGCCAACTGAGTGAAACTACTGATGCAGGCTGACGGTAAATTCTTATCCTAACATTGGGCAGGTCCTTTCAATGTTAAGGGAAAGGGCTGACACATCTGCTGGTCAGTCAGTTCCTGAATCAGCATCATTTATCAGAATGTGTCTAGGTGTAAGAAGGGATCAAAATTTTCAATTTAAGGGGGTAGCTATGGTATTTTGAAATTCCTGGAAAGACAGAGCTCCAGGATTTCCTTGATAATAGGAGAGGTGAATGTAGAACGGCAAGCATTATCAGTCTTCAGGTTCTCTCCCAACTTGACTCCTTCTTTAGTATTTAATTTATATAGCATCTTTCGAATATATTCCTCTATTTCTTTTTTACTAATGGCCGTAGCAGCCTCTTTCTCTCGAGTATGCTTTTTATTAAGATAGTGTCTCATGTTTATGGACACCAGACTGTGCCTTATCTTGGTCTCACTTGCTGCATCATAGTCTCTATTGTTGTCACCCTTTCTCCTATCATGCCCTTCATAGATTTTAAAGGGAGTTTTGAGGCCTAGGAAGGCAAGAGGTTCTTCCATTACTCTTTTGATCACCTTAGCCTTTCCCTTCTATAGAGTAGTCAGCCTGGTGCCAAGCACCCAGCCTTCGGCCCTGACTGATCCCTTTATAGTAATGATTTTGTAAGTGGCTTTTCATTAGTTTCTCACAGATGGCATCAACTATTGAGATGTGAATATGGATGTGGCTATGACATCATCGGATCCTCGCCAGAGAAAGTTGATGGCTGGATCCTCAAATGTAGAGTTTCATCTTCAAGCCTCTGCAAGACAATAACATACTAAGAGTAACATTGGGTGTGTTTCTCGACGAAAAAACTCTGATGCCTAAGTCAGTAAAAATATAAAAGGGAGAGCAAATAATTCTGGTGAAAGGAAAAGAGAAAACAGAAAGCTTAGATAAAATGCAAGGAAGAAGAAAAAGAATTCAACCTCCTTTTGCTACTGATTTTGCCTTCTTATATAGGGCCCTTGGGAAGTGAGTGAAATGACTTGGCATTAAAGAATGAGAATTATGGGACATTATTCCTTAGGATAGTGTGTTAGCCATTTTTTATTTAAGAGATGTGACACCATCAAGCCTGCTACTGTCAGATTTTCTAGGATTCGATGGGAGATGGGACAGATAGTTGAAATTTGTTAGGGCGGCGCTTCTTACCGTAGGGTCCTTGATCATTAATCATTACCATTTTTGGTGATCTTCAAGGACTAATAACGGGGTCAGGTTTTCCCAGGAGGTTGACAGTATTCTGGAAAGGGCAAGAGAGAGTAGTCCAAAAAGAGGTAATCGGGAATCTTGAGAAGCGGGCAGTCAGAAATCTCGAGAGGTGTCAATCAGAAATCCTGGGTGGTAGGCAGTCAGGGTTCTTGAAAGGAAGGTGGTCGGGTAACACTGTTAGGGGGTCAGGGGTAACAAATGTCTACTTGGGAGGCCTCTACATGTCATCCGAATTTTTACCCAAACATCCTTTTCATCAAATGTTTCAAAGTCATCAAATCATTTAGAGTTAAAACAAATGGTTTTGAAAAGAATTATAAACCAAGATCGAAGTTAAGCACTTAAAAAATAGTGCGTTTGCAAACTATGACATAGAGAGGTTGCAACCTTTAGTTAATTGAACTTATACCAATATATGGCATAGGGAATTTGCAAACTTCAATCCATCAAAGAGGGTTTATTGATCGATCAAAGCTATAGTTTGTCTTCAATGATTAGTTTTTGAAATTTTCTATAAATACATCACTTTTTTCATTTTTAACGGGTTGGAACACTTAAGAACGAATAATAAACATACAAAACCATCTTTCAAGCATTCTTTGAGCTTTCATTTGAAAAATACATAAAATCAAAGCCCTTATTCATTATATCTATAAATGTCCTTAGGGAAAACATTGTTAAAAGTTTCTTTACTACACTTTTCTTATATTCTTATTTGTAAAAAGTGATCAGAAGCTTTCCTTCACTTAAAGTTTGCAAGGGTTTAGAGGTAAATCATTGAAAATATCCACTTTGTAAAAGTTTAAAGGTAAGCCAGTGAAAATCTCTTGATTGTAATCTTGAAGGCCTTTGATTGGAAGCCTTGTTTAGTGAAATACTTTAAGTGAACCTTGAAGGAGATGATGTAGGCAAAGTTGGTTGAACAACTATCTATTGGTGTGCACATTTCTTTCTCCGTCTTAACTTTCTTATTGTTGATTATCTGCTTGGGTTGATTTGCATAATTTTTAAAGTACAAAAATTTCATAAGTTTCCAACTAGTTTTATTAAATCCCCATTCGCGGGGGGGGGGGGGGGGGGGGGGGGGGGGGGG
>JAVXUL010098295.1:0-20524 GCA_035590515.1 Trichilia minutiflora | reverse complement strand
TTTACGTACACTGTGCAGAGACCAAAATTAACTGAAATTACAAACAAAGTACATTTTATATCAAAAACTAGAAATATTCATAAATGGAGAGAGTTAATCATACTTTAAGTGTAAAATGATAAATTTAACTCTTAATATACATACACTATTATGTACTCATCAGAGCGGCTTCTGGTAAGCTTCTAGGACGGCAGGGATGAACCAAATCCCACATCGGAATAGGAAAGAAAGTTATTGGACTATATATGTAGAGTTGGAACCAAATTATCAACAAGACCTTTTGGGATGGGTGATGGTTTAATTCCAAGAACTAAGCAGTTAAGCGTACTTAGAGGAGAGTAGTATCAAGATGAGTGACCTCTTGGGAAATCTTCCGATACCCATTCCAAGAACAAAACCATGAGACCTTAAAAATTGAGTTAAAACGGACAATATTATTGATATACTTATACCAAACGTTACAGTCTTATTCCTCATTGTTAACATCGAAGAATCAATCAATTAATACTTATATATGTGAATACAATTATTAATTAGCTTATATATGTTATCGGGCCTTGAAATTAAAAAAATCGTGATCATTTCGATGGAATTAACAATGATCTTCTTCCACCATCTTCACAGAGCCATTTACATTATATATATTAAAGAATACTTTAAAGGGGAAAGGGATTCTTTAATTTTTGTTTAATTAAGCTTATAATTAGTTCTTAATTAGAATGGCTGATCATGCTTCTTTGCCTAATCATGGATGTTCGTCAAAATCCCACTTGCCAAATGATCATCTATCCACCATTGAAGAAGGCAAAACCAGTCCTCAAATCTCAAACCTCAACCATCTCAAATCAACCTACTTTTTCTCCGACAAATGCTCACAAGGTAAGCACTTCCGGGATTAGTTTAAAACCATTTTGCTTTCATTCATGGAGTAGGAATTCCTCTTAGCCTCAGAAAATGAAGACGGAATCTTGCTCTATTTAAGACAAGGGCCCTATCTTTGAAAAACTTTGAATGGAGCCCTATTCAAAAAATGGAGGATCAAGATTTTTGTTTTAATTTTTCTAAATTAGGGGGGAATCCTAGTTCTTCATTATACTTTACGACTAATAATTTTATTAATATATTATACTTTTAATTATTTTTGAAGTTCATAATTTTATTTTCAACTCTTTTGTCTGAATGCTTAGATAACTGTGAAGATTGTAGGAACCATTGTGATTGTGTTTGTAGGTTGTGGATCTTGGATTATCAACGAACAAAGCGAACTTGGCTTAGTTGGAGTAGCAGTCGCATGGGGTTTATTTGTGATGGTTATGATTTATTTATTCCCTTGGCCATGTTTCGGGTGGAAATTTCAATCCTGCTGTTACCATAGTCTTTGTTCCCTTGTCACCTATTTCCATGGAAACAGGTACTTGTTACAAGTAATTCAAGATATACGATAAATAACTTGATTTATTTATCGTATCTTTTAATTTATCACATGTTTTCGGCAGAGCAGTCTTAAACACTTCAAAAGGCATCGTTTTAATAGTTTCAAATCATTTTATTAAAAAAAAAAGGATGGAATTTGTTCAGGGAGCAGGATATGTAGGATCCCATTTAGCTGGCTCAACCTTAGCATTATCCACATTTCTCATAATATTCCAAGATGACAAAGAGAGAATAAACTTAATAGTAACAAAATCAGAGAAGCATTTGCTTGGGAATTCATACTTTCTTTCATTCTAATGCTCTCCATTTGTTATTTAACTTAATTGCATACCTTCAAATGATGTTTTCAATTTGATTTTTTTTAAATTAAAAACTAGTAACTTTTTGTCAAACCTGTATATAAAACTAAAAAGAATAAAAGTTGATCTAATTTACTTATAAATTTATATTCTACAAGTCCCTAAACCAGCATTTATTATTATTATTTTTTATTGTCAATTTTTCTCAGGAGTATAACAAGAATTTCTATGAATCCAGCGAGAAGCATAGGCTCCGCCCAGCTTTCTAGGGAGTTTAGTCACCTTTGGCTGTATATCGTGGCCCCCCCCCACTCCAATCCTCGGAACTACAGTGGCGGCTTCAACCTACGGACTCCTCTGGCTTCCATTACATGTACATTCGATGAACAAAGTATTAAGAATACATAAATGATCAAGGTTATCTTATATGTACAATTCTAAAAAATTTTATTGTAATTTTTAAATCTTTTATTCCTCATTTTAAATTTATGCAATATACATAAAAATTTTATAAATATTACAAAAAAATAAATGTTACGATGAAAAAATATGAAATTTGCAAAAAATTAAGTTTAATATTGTAGCCCGAACCAAATTGAAGTATAAGGCTGAGATTAACTTGTTTTGGGCCACAAGAAATTTGAATGTTTCCAGTGGAGGCCCACCCAAATGAAGTAACTAAAATGTTAGTGATTTTAAATGGGGTAATTGTATCGAAGTTCCAACCTTCATAAATTTGTACAATAAAGAACCTAATTTGTCAGTTTGTAATAGATGGGTCCCTAATTCTATTAAAATAACCTAAATGCTTTTCATTTAATATTATAAGACCTTATTTGATTAATCGGATTAGATGGAATTATACATAATACGATTAGATTACACTAAATTGGACAAATTATAACTATTCCTTCCCTTCCAAAGAGTTCACAATATCACACTTAGCTGTTCCAGCTTTGTTTTCCTAGCTACTTCACACAGATAAGAAATGAGAAAGACTATAGTTATGTTTTTATTTCTGTCTCAAAAACCCTACCAATGAATACAAAGTGTATTGCATATATACAACTCCTTAATCTTAATTAACTTATTACTAGTTACACTAAAAAGGGTAAAAGATCTTGAGCAAACCAATGGCCTACATGTGTATGAAATCTGCTGTTTTACAAAAGATGATTTTTTGTGGGATTTTGACAGGTGTTAAGGATGAATGTACCAACTTACTCTGCAAGGGATTATTTCACTAAAGATGAGTTGTTTGACATTGTCACGTCTTAATTTATGGATCCCATATATGACAATCGTCACAGACTCTCCAGGAGTATTCAATCACCAGAACATATCCTATGAGCCTACAAAGCCTTTAACCAAAAACCTATTTCAAACATTTCATAAACCACTTCAAATCATATTTCTAAGTAATTTCAAACACTTCAAATAAAGTATCGATCCAAACAATACTCAATTAAATAAAGTATGTGGGAATCATTCCATCCCAAAAATACAAATCCAATATTTATTATAAATCTGTTGCCATTCAAAAAAGCTCATAACAAAAGAAAATACAAATACAGACACTAATGGACTAAGAGTGGTGCAGAGTGAGTCGACATAGCTTATACCTGAAGCTCCTAGTTGATGAAGCGATTACCACCAATCCGTTACCTAAACGAACCTGAAACTGATGGGTGAGGGGGATGAATATACGGAAGTATACTTCGTGAGTGAACAATAAAATAAACACAATAATACAAACTAGATTCATAAAATAATTCAGCAAAAGAATAAATAACCTTTTAGTTTAAAATCTTATAGTCAGTATTAAAAATCATTGGACTGACTGTATTCTTGGCGATCTCCTTAACCAAGGGAATTTCAAAATCGTCAATGGGTTTGTATGCAAATAAAATCAGTTATTTTACAAAAATAGATTTAAATACAAGAAATAGAATATGCAAGATTTTCAAAAAAATATGCCCATCACTAACATTACCTCGAGTAGTCACTTGGTGACATCAGTGACTATCCTTGATGAGACTCACAGGTGATCAATTGATATCTCCCATACTATTGCATATCATCCTATCATAACCCCCACCTGTGGTGTCTCCTGCACTCACCTAGGCGACCTCTCTATCAGGCCGATCCTAGGCTACCATCCTCAGCACTCACCTGGGTGTTCCCTCTCAGGCGAACACTCACAAGCTACCAATACCCTGTAGCTATAATCAATATCCCGACTCTCAAAGCCGTCATCACCAATATGCATATGCATATCCACATACATTAATATCAAAGTATAAATATATCATAAACTCGATCCACGATCGTCATTCATGTAAACTCATACATCAGGCAGTTTAAATCGATAATATAAATCATAAAAATAGGTGTATTTGCAAGTAAACCAAAGCAATAGGCAAAAGTCATTTATAATATATCCGGATATCATCATTTTTATGTAAAATAGAGTTCTTAAAAAAAACACAAAGCAGAATGAGTTCACTCACAGCTTAAGGAGGGTATACACTCCCTAATTCCCCTCGTTCCTTGGTTCAGCACGCAGATTCCTTGCTCGCGTATCATCGCCTAATCACATATACCCAAAACTATATCAATATATGTTCTAATAGATGCAGGTGACTGAAATGTGTGCAAATTCTAGTTTCCTAAAGTCGAACCAAAATACGAATCCAGTTAAAATCCCCGTTACCCATTTAATTACCTATGCATTATCGATATGGATCCACATTATAACCTAACTAGTATAATTCGGCTCGATTTTATAATTTTAGACTTGTAGACCCCACTTGCTTGTCAGAACAGTAACTCTGGTTACTGTTTATATTCACCCATTTTCTCCGAATTCGTATTTCTAACTTCCTACGACTTCCCTGACTCTATTACAACTCAATTAACACTCAAAAACTAGAATGTAAGTGATAAATCTAAGAAAATTCATATAAATGTATAGTAAAACCCATTTCATAAAAATTGACTAAAATAGAAAACAGACTATACAGACGAGTTAGAAATAAAGCTACGAACCTCATGGTATGATCGATTTTTCTTGATTTCGCTCGGAAGTTAAAAAATCCCAATTTCTCTCCTTAAAACCCTAGGTGCTCTTTTGCGATTCCGTACTTCTACCGTCAAATCGATGCTTCCAGGGAGTTAGATACATAGATGTAGTCCACAGGCGAAGAGAAATCAAAGATTTGATCAAATATGATGAAATTTAGAGAGAGAGAGAGAGGGAGAACGAGCGTTAGGGAGAGGGAGAGTAAAACGAAGAAGAAAAATCGTAAAATCTGACCTCTGACCCCCTATTTATAGAAAAGGACAAAATTATCATTTTACCCTTAAGTTTTCTTAAGGAGAAGTTTCTAGAATGAGGGCAAAATTGTCTTTTTGCATCGATTTGATCGAACGAATCTTTTGACGTCTACAAAAGTCAGAGAGCTTCCATTTTATCTGTTGAACGAAGTCTCATTTGATCAAAAAAAATTTCCTATTCATTCGAATGAATATGCACCACAAATTTTTCAAGGAGTCTCCAATATTTTGATCGAACGAATCACCCCTTCGATCGACGAACCCATCAGAATTAAAAATTTCACTTGAATCCTCATAAATTTGATAAATATAATTGGAGTCTCACTCAAAATAAAACTTACTTTTAATCATGTTAAGGTCCCTACGTTCACGATCTCAAAACTCTATTTTAGCAAACTCAAATCCCCAAAATAAATATGAAATTGTGTTGACATATTAACGGTGTACGGAATGGGGCCAAATATATGTATAATGAAAAGATAAAATTATAGTTATGCCCTTATGTTAAAGACATGGGCTCACAAATCTACCCCTCTTAAAAGAATTTTGTCCCCAAAATTCAGCGTACCTTAGTACTAGAAGAGATGGGAGTATTAACGCTACATCTGAAGCTCGGGTTCCCAAGTCACTTCCTTAATAGGATCACTCTTCCACAAAACTTTTACCATGGGGATGACCTTGTACTTAAAGTCTATTCTTGATGATCAAGAATACCAACTAGCTAGACTTCACACCTCATATCTTTCCTTAAATCGACAGGAGGCAAGCCAATAACATGAGAAGGATCGGGCAAGTACTTCTTCAGCATAGATACATAAAAAACATTATGTATCTTTTGTATTTATAGTAGTAGCTCCAATTTGTGTGCCACTGGGCCAATCCGCTCAATGACTTTGAAAGGTCCAATATACCTCGGGTGAAGCTTTCCTCGATTCCGAAATTGAATCACTTCTTTCCAAGGTGAAACCTTTAAGAACACTTGTTCACCTACATCAAACTCTAAGTTCTTTATTCTATTATCCGAATATGATTTTTGCCTGTCCTGAGCTATCTTCAACTTCACTTTTTTAGTAGTAGCTTCAATTAACTCAATGTTATCTAGCTTCGTTTTGCCTACTTCATCCCAGTATAAAGGAGTTTTACACTTTCTTTCATACAAAGCTTTGTATGGTGCCATACCTATACTGGATTGGTAACTGTTATTGTAGGCGAACTCAACCAATGGAAAATATTGATCTCAGCTTTCTTGAAACTCTAGTATACAACCTCTTAACATATCTTCTACAGTCTAGATGGTTCTCTCTGACTGTTCATTCATCTGAGGGTGGAAAGTTGAACTGAAATTTAACCTTGTACCTATAGTTCTCTGGAGACTAGACTAGAATCATGATGTAAAACAGGAATCTCGATCTGACACAATTGTAATAGGTATACCATGCAACCTTACAATCTCTGTCACATATAGTCTCGCTAGTTTCTCAACTGGATACTTAGTTTTAATGGATAGAAAATGTGCAGACTTGGTTAATTTGTCCACAATCACCCATATTGCATTGTGTCTAGCTTGAGTACGTGGCAGTCCTACCATGAAGTCCATGGTCATGTGTTCCCATTTTCATTCTGGTATAGGTAATGGTTGAAGTGTTCCTATTGGCTTCTAGTGATCAACTTTAACTTACTGACATGTCATACAGTTGACAACAAATTCTGTAATGTCTCTCTTCATTCCAGACTACCAATAACTTTTTTTGATGGTTCTGTACATCTTCGTACTGTCAAGATGCATTGCAAAAGCTGAACAGTGAGCTTCTTTCAGGATACCTTTTCTCAGTTCCTCATTTGAGGGTACACATACCCTACCTCTCAATGATAAAACTCCATCTTGGGAGATATAGAAATCTTCAGCATTACATTCATGATTCTTTAGAAAACTTTTACCAATTCTGGATCTTGCATCTGCCTTTCTTTTATTTGATCTCATAGAGTCGGTCTTATAATAAAACTAGCTAATATCGAACCATATTGATCGCACTCCAATGTCACTCACAAACTCTTCAATTCCAATAACAATAGAAGGTATGCTGATCAAACATACGCCACTGTTACTGAAGATTTCTTGCTTAAGGCATCTGCCACCACATTAGCTTTCCTTGGATGATAATCAATCACTAAATCATAATCCTTCATCAGTTCAAGCCATCTTCTCTGTCTCAAATTTAATTCCTTCTGAGTGAGCAAATACTTCAGACTCTGATGATTAGTAAAGATCTGACACCTCTCTCCATTTAAATAATGTCTCCAAATCTTTAGGGCAAAGACTACTGCAGCTAACTCCAAATCATGGGTCGGGTAATTCTTCTCATGCTTCTTGAGTTGCCTGAAAGTATAGAAGATTATCTTTCCATTCTGCGTCAAAACACAATCGAGTCCTTGCCTGGAGGCATCACTGAATACTACATATCCCTCTTCAGGAATAGGTAGTGTCAACACTGGAGCTGAGGTGAGACGACTCTTCAAATCCTGAAAACTCTGCTCACATTTCTCATCCCACTTGAACTTAACATCTTTTCTTGTTAAGCGTGTCAACAGGGCAACTATTAATGAAAAGCTTTCAACAAACTTTATGTAGTAACTTGCTAAACCTAGGAAGCTTCTAATCTTAGTCATAGTCTTCGGCCTCTTTCACTGCACAATAGCTTCAATTTATGAGGATCTACAAAGATTCCTTCCTTTAAGATCACATGCCTCAAGAATACCACTTTCCAAAGCCAAAACTCACATTTTGAAAACTTAGCGTACAACCTTCTTTCTCTCAGAATCTATAGCACAACTCGTAGATGCTGAGCATGCTTTTTCTTGGTTCTCGAGTAAACCAAAATGTCATCAATGAAAACGATTAAAAACTTGTCAAGGTAAGGATGGAATACTCGATTTATGAGATCTATAAATGCAGTTGGGGCATTAGTTAACCCAAATGGCATCACCAGAAACTCATAATGACCATAGCGTGTTCGAAAAGCTGTTTTTGTTACATCACTTTCCTTGATTCTCAACTGATAGTATCCTGATCTCAAGTCAATCTTCGAAAATACACTTACCCCTTGCAATTGGTCAAGCAGATCATCAATCTTGGGCACTGGGTATTTATTCTGGATGGTAACTCGATTCAACTATCGGTAGTCAATACATACTCACAAACCCCATCCTTCTTCTTCACAAATAATACCGGCGAACCTCGCGATGATATGCTCGATCTAACAAAATCTTTATCGACTAGCTCTTGAAGTTGCACCTTTAATTCCTTAAGCTCAACTGGTATCATACAGTACAGGGGCATCGATATCGATGTAGTACCAGGAATCCAGTCAATACTGAAGTTAAACTCCCGTTTTAGTGGCATTCTTGGTAACTTCTCTGGAAATACGTTTGAAAACTCTCTCACCACAGAAACCTAATTAATACAATATCCGAAGGTAGTACTATCAATAATATGTGCCAAAAACCATTGGCACCCTTTCCTTATTAATTTCTGAGCCTCCATAGCGTAAATCAAACTACTAGACAGATTAATCCGCTCACCTAAGAATACTATTTCTACTTTCTCGGGTCCTCTGAATACCACTCGTTTAGAGAAACAATTAACAGTTACTTGGTGCCTAGATAACCAATCCATTCCCAATATCGTATCAATATCTTCTATCCTTAAAGGGATCAAGTCTGATACTAGCTAAACTCTATTCACCATTACTGCATAATCTTTAAACACAGTCTTTCTCAATAATTTTTGAGCTAGAGGGGTATAAACTATTATCTCTTAGTCTAAAGGTGACAATGCCATTCTAACATAGGATGCTAAAGTAGAATTAACAAAAGAATGATTAGAACTCAGATATATCAATACATATACAGGTTGGTTGAAAATTATAACCATACCGATCACCACATCAGGGTTAGCTTGTGTCTGCTCCTAGTTCAAAGTAAATATCCTGGTCTAAACTCTATCTTGAGTTCTTTGAGTACCACAGGATGCTGTTAAAGAACTGCCCACACCTAATCTTCTACTAGCAGAAACTGTAGGCTACTCAACTGGTGGTGTGAAGGATATTGACTAGGCTGACCACCCCTTTTTGTTCTCCCTAACTTAGGGCAATACATCTTTATATGCCCTACTTCTCCACAATGATAGCACATTTGTAGCTGGTAACACGGGCCTGCATGGTATCGTCTACAATTAAGACACCTTTCTATATTCTGACTCTACCTTGATCCTTGAGTCTGTACTTGAGCTAATGACCTAAATCTGGAGTGTCCTTGGCTCTAAGAGATACTGGCAAGGCTTGCAGCAGAGGCACCACTAGATGAACCATTACTATGGCTCTTCTTGGATGGAGAGCCTACTTGTATACTCAAATCTCTCCGTTTCTGAAACTGACTCCTTGATCTTCTTTCTCTTGCCAACGTTTCAGCTTGAAGGGCCATATGAATTATATCCTTGTGTCCTTGATTCCCTGACAGTGACATCTTCTCTCGGATCTCAAAATTCAACCCTTCCTCGAACTTAGCACGCAAACTCTCTTTATTAGCGAATTCAGGAACAAACTCAACCAACTCTCTCAGTTGGGTCTCATATTCTGTCACTATTTTCCTCATCTATTTTAGTGGAAGGAATTTCTGCTTCTTCTTATTGCAGTGAAAGAGGTTGTAGTATTGATCTCTAAACTCCTGCACAAATGTCCTAGTCAACTATACAGAGGCTCTAACTTGTACATTTGTCCACCATGTAGCTACTCTACTTTCTAACAACCTGATAGCGACCTTTAACTTATGTCTGTCCTCTAGCTTTTTAAACCATTGGTTGGCTGCTGTCACATCTGTAGTACCTCCAAAAGGCACACTTCCCAACTATTGAACCTCTTTAATAAACTTAGACAGTTTTGGAGTTGATCCGCATGCTTCTGTAGCTTGAGCATTCCAATATGCCATAAAGATTGCCCATTGCTCAGGAGTCATAGCTGAAGGCATTCTTATACCCAGTTATTGATATTGCGGAGGAGGAGGCTCATGCTGTTCCTCGGGTTCTGACTGAGGTATATATGTAGTAGCCTCTTCTTCGACATCGGGCATGATCTTCCTGCTCGGTCTACCATGACCTCATCTAGGTCTCAAAGATATAATTACTACAAAAGAGCACGGAGTTCAATTATACGCATTTAATATGGCGGTGATGCTTCCTAGGGCTTAACTCACCTAGTCCACTAAAAAACTTTCAAATTCATAAAATCATGCACAAAATTTCAAAATACAGTTTGAAAATCAAGTTTGGGTGTTTTGAAAAATCGTTTTAAAACCAAAAGCTCTGATACCACTAAATTTGTCACACCCCAACTCGTGAGTCCCACACGTGACAACCACCACAGACTCCCCAGGGATACTCAATCACCAGAACACGCCCTGTGAGTCTGTAATACCTTTAATAAAAAATCTATTTCAAATATTTCATAAACCACTTCCAATAATATTCACCACCAAACACCCAAACTTCAAATCTTTATTTTCAAGTAACTTCAAACACTTCAAATAAAGTAACAATCCAAATAATACTTAATTAAATAAAAGTTTGTGGGAATCAATCCATCCCAAAAATACAAATCCAATATTTATTACAAATCAGTTGCCATTCAAAAAGGCTCATAACAAAATGAAATACAAATGCAGACACCAGTGGACTAAGAGTGGTACAGAGTGAGTCGACATAGCTTATATCGGAAGCTCTTAGCTGATGAAGCGATCATCACCACTTCCAATCTGCTACCTAAATGAACTTGAAACTGATGGGTGAGGGGGATGAGTATATAAAAGTATACTTCATGAGTGAACAATAAAATAAACACAATAATATAAACTGGATTCATAAAATAATTCAGCAAAAGAATAAATAACTATTTAGTTTGAAACCTCATAGTTAGTACTAAAAATCATTGGGCTGGCTGTATTCTCAACGATCTCTCTGGCCAAGGGAATTTCAAAATCATCAATGGGTTTGTATACAAACAAAATGTAATTTTATAAAAATAGATTTAAATACAAGAAATAGAATATGCAAGGTTTTTAGAAAAGTATGCCCATCACTGACATTGCCTCGAGTAGTCACTTGGTAACGTTAGTGACTATCCTTGATGAGACTCACAGGTTGTCAATCGATATCTCCCATACTATAGCATATCATCCTATCACAACCCCCACCTGTGGTGTCTCCTACGCTCACCTAGGCAACCTTTCTATCAGGCCGACCTTAGGTTACCATCCTCAGCACTCACCCGGGTGTTCCCTCTTAGGCGAACACTTATAGACTACCAATATCGTGTAGCTATAGTTAATATCCTAACTCTCAAAGCCGTCATCACCAATATGCATATCCATATCCACATACATTAATATCAAAGTATAAACATATCATAAACTCGGCCCACGGCTGTCATTCATGTAAACCCATACATCAATCAGTTTAAATCTATAATATAAATCATAAACATAGGTGTGTTTGCAAGTAAATCAAAGCAGTAGGCAAAAATCATTTATAATATATCTAAATATCATCATTTTTATGTAAAACAGAGTTCTTAATAAAAACACAAAGCAAAATGAGTCCACTCACAGTTTAGGGAGGGTATACATTCCCTAATTTCTCTCGTTCCTTGGCTCAGCACGTGGATTCTTTGCTCGCGTATCGTCTCCTAATCACATATACCCAAAACTATATCAATATATGTTCTAATAGATGTAGGTGATTCAAATGTGTGCAAATTTGGGTTTTCTAAAGTCGAACCAAAATACGAATCCAGTTAAAACCCCCGTTATCCATCTAATTACCTATACATTATCGATACGGATCCACATTATAACCTAACTAGTGTAATTCAGCTCGATTTCACAATTCTAGACTTGTGAACCCCTTTTACTCATCAGAATAGTAACTCTGGTTACTATTCACATTTCACTCATTTTCTCCAAATTCATATTTTTAACTTCCTACGACTTTCCCGACTCTATTACAACTCAATTAACGCTTAAAAACTAGAATGTAAGTGATAAATTTAAGAAAATACATACAAATATACAATAAAAACTATTTTATAAAAATTGGCTAAAACGAAAAACAGAATAAACAGACAAGTTAGAAATGAAGCTACGAACCTCGTGGTATGGTTGATTTTCCTTGATTTCATTCGAAAGTCGAAAAATCCCAATTTCTCTTCTTGAAACCCTAGGTGCTATTTCACGATTCTGTGCTTTTATCGCCAAATCGATCCGTCCAAGGAGTTAAACACGTAGAATATAGTCCATAGGCGAAGAGAAATCAAAGATCTGAAAAAATATGGTGAAATCTAGGAGAGAGAGGGAGAGAAAGAGTCTGAGGGAGAGAGAGAGGAGAAAGAAGAAGAAAAATCATAAAATCTGACCTCTGATCCCCTATTTATAGAAAAAGGTCAAAATTATCATTTTGCCCTTAAGTTCTTTTAAGCAGAAGCTTCTAGAATGAGGGCAAAATCATCTTTTTGCACCGATTCGATCAAACAAATTGAAGTTTATTTGAACGAATCACCCCCTTCGATTGAACAAACCCTGGTTCGTTCGAATGAATCCTTCGACGTCTACAGAAGTCAAAGAGCTTTCATTTTGTCAGTCAAACGAAGCCTCATTCGATCAAACGAATTCTCCTATTCGTTCAAACAAATATACGCCATAAATTTTCTAAAGAGTCCCAAAAACTTCGATCTAATGAATCACTCCCTTCGATCGACCAAACCCACCATAATTAAAAATCTCACTTGAATCCTCATAAATTTAGAAAATATCATTGGGATCCCACTCACGATCTCAAAACTCTATCTTAGCAAACTCAAATCTGTAAAATAAATATAAAATCGTGTTGACATATTAATGGTGTACGGAATGGGGCCAAATACATGTACAGTAAAAGGGTAGAATTATAGTTATGCCCTTGTGTTAAAGACACGGGGCTCATAACTTACATACCTTATTTCTATATGCAAGGGATATAAAACCAACTAGTTGCTGCTTATAGATATTTTTCTCAAGATATCTATTAAGGAATACAGTTTTTACATCTATCTATCATATCTCTAAATCATGGTATGCGACGATGGTTAGCATAATACGGATAAATTTCATCATAGCCACGGGTGAAAAGTGAACAGGTTTTTTCATAATCCAACCCGTTTTTCTGAATATACCCCTTCGCTACTAGCCGTGCTTTGAAGGTCTCGACCTCACCATCAAGCTTTCTCTTGAAGATCCACTTATAGCCAATAGAAATAATTTCTTTTGGTGGATCAACAAGTATCTAGACTTGATTGACGTACATGAATTGCATCTCAGAATCCTTCGTCTCTAGCCATCTACCTGAATCCTTATCCATAATAACTTCTTTATAACTCTTAGGATCATTAGGATGATCAGCTTCTCCCACTAGGTAAGAGTCAAACTCTTACTTATGTAGAAGCCCGTATAGCTCTAGAGAACGTGATATTCTAGAAGATTTTCTAAGTGGAATTTGAATTGGTATTGAGGTCTATTGATTGGACGGTCCAGCCTCAGTATCATCGGATTGAGCTTCTAAAAACCCTTCTTTAAACTCAATTAATCTACCTGTACCACCTTTTATCAAGAACTCTTCTTCTAAGAAGTGTACATTTATACTAATCTTAATACGCTGATAAGTATAAAAGTAGAAATAATATCCTAAACTGTCTTTAAGATATCCGATGAATCTTTTCTTCTCTTATTTTACATTCAGCTTATCAGGGTTAACAATTTTAATATAAGCTGGACAACACCATATTCTCATATAACTGAGATTGGATTTCTTTCGACTTTATATCTCATACAGAGTCTTTTGGACTGATTTTGAAAGGATATTATTCAGGATATGTGCAATGGTCATTAGGGCATATCCCCACAAATATACTGGCAAGTCAGTGAAACTCACCATCGATCGCACTATATCAATAAGGTACAATTCCTCCTTTTAGCTACACTATTCAGCTGTGGTATATAAGGAGGAGTCAGTTGGGAAACAATTCCATTATCCTTAAAGAATTTTTGAAACTCCGTACTCAAGTATTCTCTTCCACGATCTAATCACAAATTTTTAATACTCTTTCCAGTCTGTTTCTTTACCTTAATTTTTAAATTCCTTGAACATTGCAAAGGAATCTTATTTATATTTCATTAAATACACATACCCATATCGTCATATATCATCGATAAAGGTAATAAAGTAGTCAAATCATCCTCTGGCTCTGGTGCTAGACGGTCCACATACATCAATATGTATGGGTTTCAATAACTCCTTCACTTTCTCTCTTTTACCTTTAAAAGGAGATTTGGTCATTTTTCCTTGAAGACATAATTCAAAAGTTGGTAAGCATTCTGAATCTAGTGAACTCAAAATTCCCCTTGTACCAAGTTGAATCAATCTCTTGTCTCCAGTATGATCCAATCTATGGTGCTATATATATTTAGAATTTGTCTGACCCCGAATTCTTTTATTTGTAATGAATTTTATTGAATAACTGTTATTCAATTCCAGAATATATAATCCATTTGTATTCACTGCTTTGCCTACTAATACATTTTAAAATTTTATTAAACACTAATGTTATTTTCAACTCTTTCTCACATAATAGAAATCTTGGTCAAGGTGAAAAATATGCACCCAAGAACCAGATAACAAATTTCTATAACACAAATCATACTCCTCACATAATAGAAATTTTGGGATATTAATTTATATCAAAGACCTCCACATTATCCCACAATGGGAGGTTAGAATTTAATAATTATCATAGGGAGTCATTTTAAAATTTTAAAATAAACCATTTATTCAAAATATTAATAATACTCATTCATCATATGAATAAATATTATTATTTATAAAATAATTTTATAAAAAAATGTGTGTTTTACAAAACCACACATTTATATTTAGGAAATCATTTTCTAAATATTATAAAATAATTTTAATCAATATATAATATTCATTCAACATTTAAATAAATATTATTTTTCTTAAAATAATTTTAATAAAATTTTAAACAATTTAAAATTCTTTTTGTCACAACTCGACCCGTGGGTCCCACTTGTGACAACTGTCACAGACCTCTAAGGTGTACTCAATCACACAGAATACAACCTGTAGGCCTGTAAGGCATTTATAAAAACCTGTTTTCAAAACACTCTCAAATCAAACCAACCTTACACCTAAACTTCACATGAAATAAAGCAATGCCACAAACACTTCAAATGTATATGTATACACATAAATCAATAAAAATACATGCTCAAATAAAATTTGTGGGGATCAATCCCAACTCAAAGTACAATATTTATTACAAATTCGTTATCAGTTACCAAATCTTAGAAATGAAAGAAAAACTAAAAGTGACACTAGTGGACTATAGACTTAATCAAGTGAGTCGATCTGGTTATACCTGAGTCTTTAATTCTGGGGCGATCACCACCACCTGAGCTTCTCTAGCGCTTTCTCTAAAACTAAAAGGTGAGGGGGTAGAGTATATGGGAGTATACTCAGTGAGTGAACGAAATAAAAATAATTTATATATATGTACATATTCGGATATAAATCAATCGATAAGTAAACTTATAAATCTTAAAACCTTTATATAAATAGAAAATTTCTTTACTTGAAAAGCTTTAAACTACGTTATGAAAATCATTGGGTTGGCTTCTTTCTCGATAACTACCCTACCCGAGGGTGTCTCGAGACCGTCAGTGGATTTTGTATGCAAAGAAAACATGCTAATTTATGAAAATAGATTTAAAATGCAATAGTTATAAAATATACAGTTCTATTATAAAAAGGTGCCCAACACTGACGTTTGCCTCGAGCAGTCACGGGGTAACATCCGTGACTAACTCGACGAGACTCATAGGTGGACAAATCTCAACCTCATCACACTATCACAACACAACTATAATCATATAGCGGTCCATCTATGCAGCCTCCAGTCACCTAGGTGACCTCTCTTCTAGGCCAACCCTAGGCTATCACTATACACTCACTTGAGGGTCCATATCCTAGTGAACTCCTCCCCAAGCTACCACCCTGTAGCTATAGTAAAAAATCGGCACACAAGGCCGTTATCACCAATGCATGTATCACAAAATCTTGGTCCAATGGCCATATCATCATCATAATATAAAATCAGGCCCAATGGCCATAGCATTATATAAACATATATGCGACATCAAATCATCATCAAATCCATCGAAAATCATATATAACACATGTTTATATACATTTTTGGGCATTTAAATAATAAAACGAAAAACATTTATAAGGAAAATAACATTTAAACAAAGAAATAACATAAAAGAGTGTCCACTCACTATATAGGGAGGGTACACACTCCCTAACTTCCCTTATTTCTCAGTAACTCACGCGAGTAACTCGATCTCGAACCGTCGCCTAACCATACATATAAAATTACTATCAATATATGTTCCAATACGTATGCATAAGTTATGCATGCAATGCACGCTAAATCCGGGTTTCTAATATTCGGACCACTATGTGACATTATCTAAAATCCTCATTAGAGGCCAATTTAATCAATTAGTATCGATATTAACCCACATTGCAACTAAACCAACTCATTTCGATTTAATATACGTAATTCTAACTAGTGGGCTCTATGCCCTCGCCGGAATAGTAACCGAAGTTACTGTTTATGCTCACCAAATTTTTAAAATCGTAACTCTAGCTTCTTACGACTTCTATGACTCTCCTATAACCCACATTACGCGTTAAAACTAAAATGCGAGTGCTAAATCTACGAAAATCTACTCTGATGAACAGTGAAACCCATATGAATCAAAATGCATAAAATGGCGAAATGAACATACAGACAAGTTAGAATCGAAGCTACGAACCTCGTGGTATGGTCAGTTTGCTTCGATTTTGCCTCGAAATCAAAAAACCCCAATTGTTCCTTCTGAAACCCTAGGTGGCCATTCACGAATCCGTGTCTCTACTATCAAATTGGCGCTTCCAGTGTGTTAGATGCATAGAATGTAGTTTGTAGGCGAAGAAAAATTAAAATTTGGGCAAAAATTCGGGTGGGAGGTGGAGAGATCAGAAGAGAGAACGGGAGGGAGAGGAAGAGATGGAGAAAGGAAGAAGAAGAGTGCAAATTCAACCACCTGACCCCTACTTATAGAAAAAAAAGGCAAAATTACCATTTTACCCTTAAGTTTCCTTAAGGAGAAGTTTCCAGAAGAGGGCAATTTTGATCATTTCATGTTGATTCGGTCGAACGAATAACAGTTTGTTCGAACGAATCCTTCAATGTCTACAGAAGTCAGAGAGCTTCCAAATTATCGGTCGAACGAAACGATGTTCGACCGAACTAATCAACACTTCGATCGAATGAATCTCTTATTCGATTGAACGAAGCCTCATTCGATCAAATGAATCAAGCCATTTAGTCGATCGAACCTGTCAAAAATGGACTTTTTCACTTAAGTCCTCTTCGAAATTGAAAACCATTAACGGAGTCCCAACGTGCACTCACATAAACTCTTTCTAGTCGATATAATTATCAAATATATCCAAAATCGAGCGTACGAACTACCGATATACACGATGGATACAAAAGTATGAACAGGAAATATAAAAAAACTACGAATATACCCTTGAGGTACAAACACGGGTGTCACAATTCTACCCCCCTCAAAAGAATTTTGTCCCCAAAATTTAATGTACCTTAGTACTGAAAGAGTTGGGGGATTGACCTTGTATCTGAAGTTCGGGCTCCGAAGTCATCTCTTCAACCATATCACTTCTCCACAAAACTTTTACCATCGCGATAACTGTGCTTTTCGGCATCCGCTCTTGTCGATCAAGTATGGCCACAGGTTGTACTTCACACTTCAAATCTTCCCTCGATTTCAGAATCGAATCACCCCTTTTCAAGGTGATACTTTCAAGAATACCTGCTCACCCACATTAAACTCCAAGTCTTTTCTTCTATTATCTAAATAAGATTTTTATCTATCCTGAGCAGCCTTCAATCTGTTCAATGATTTTTGTTTATTTGTGCGCACATATATATTTAAAGTGTTTGTGTCTTTGTTTATATCTACTTGAAGTTTGGGTGTTAGGTTGGATTTATTTGGAAGTGTTTTGGAAACAGGTTTTGTAAATGCCTTACAGGCCTACAGGTTGTATTCTGTGTGATTGATTACACCCTGGAGGTCTGTGGCGGTTGTCACGTGTAGGACCCATGGGTCGGGGTGTGACAACTAAAGTGGTATCAGAGCTTTTGATTTTAAAATGGTTTTGAAAACACCCAAACTTGATTTTGAACTATGACTTGAAAATTTATACATGAAACATCACCACCATGTAAATACGTGCAATTAAACTTTCGTGTTCTTGTTGTAGTACTAATGTCGTCAAGATCTAGATGAGGTCGTGGTAGGTCGCGAAGGGAGGTAATGCCTAATGTTGATGAAGAGGCTACGTCATTTATGCCTCCGTCAGGACCCGATGAACTGCATGAACCTCCTCCGCCCCATTACCAGCAACCAAGGAGTGGGAATGCCTCCGAATATGACTCTTGAGCAATGGACTGCCTTTAAGGCATATTGGAACGCTCAAGCTATGGAAGCCTCCGGATCAGCTCTGAAGTTGTCCAAGTTGATCAAAAAAGTTTGACAATTGGGAAGTATGCCTTTTGGAGGTACTTCAGATGCGACGGAAGCCAATTGATGGTTTAAAAAATTGGAGGGTATTTGAATAACATGGAGCTGGAGGACAGGTACAAGTTAAAAGTAGCTGTCAGGTTGTTAGAAGGTAGTGCAATTATATGGTGGGCTAATGTTCAAGCCAGAGCTTCTGTCCAGTTGACTTGAGACCACTTTGTATAGGAATTTAGGGATCAGTACTATAATCCCTTTCACTACAATAAGAAGAAGCAAGAATTTCTTCACCTGAGATAGATGGGTAAGACTGTGACAGAATATGAGAATCAATTGAGAGAGCTGGTGGAGTTTGTACCAGAGTTTGCAAATGAAGAGAGTCTGTGTGCCAAATTTGAGGAGGGTTTGAATTTTAAAACCCATGAGAAGATGTCTTTATTCGGGACTCAGCGATATAAAGAGATGATTCAGATGGCCCTTCGAGCTGAGAAGTTGGCCGGAGAAAAAAGATCGAGGAGTCAGTTTCAGAAGAGGAAAGGTCTGAGTATACAGATTAGCTCTCCATCCAAGAAAAGTTACAGCAGTGGTTCATCAAGCGGTACCTCTGCTACGAGCCCAGCTAGTATATCTTCACATTCTCCTTAAGGCCAAGGACCCTCTAGATTTAGATCATCAGCACAAGGTCATGCTCAGGGTTCGAGACAGAGTCAGAATGTAGAAAGATGCCCTTCATGCAGACAATATCATATAGGTCCTTGCCCATAATCTTATGTGTGTCATCACTGTAGAGAGATGGGGCACATAAGGCGGTTTTGTCCTAAGCTAGGCAGAACGGAGATCGGTGGTCAGACGAGTCGGCACTACTCTCATCATCAACAACAGCCACCATTTGAGCAGACAGCCGCTTCTACGGGAAGAAGATTGGGAGTTGGTAGTTCATCTGTTGCATCCCAAGGTACTCAGAGGTCCCGAGACAGAGTGCAAACCAGGGTATTCGCTTTGAATCAGGAGCGGGCACAGGCTAACCCCGATGTGGTGATCAGTACAGTTATTATCTTTGATCAACCTGCATATGCATTGATAGATCTGGGTTCCAATCGATCTTTTATTAACACGGCTCTATCATCTCATACAAATGTTCCGTTATTGCCCCTAAAGCAGAAGATCATTGTGCATACCCCGTTAGGTCAGAAGTTGCTGAGAAAGACTGTATTTAGGGATTGTGCGGTGGTTGTGAGCGGAGCGAAGTTGATAGCAGATTTAATTCCTCTAAGGATGGAAGATATATATGTGGTTTTGGGAATGGACTGGTTGTCTAGGCATCGAGCTAGAGTGGACTGCTTTTTCAAGCAGGTTATTTTCAGAGGACCAAAAGGGTCAGAGGTGGTTTTTAAAGTTAAGAGCAATGTGTTATCCAGTAGTATAATTTTTGTTTTAGAGGCCTAGCGGTTCTTAAGAAAAGGGTGCCAAGGATTTTTGGCACATATTGTTGATAATACGGCTTCAGAATATTCCATTGAGCAAGTTTCCATGGTAAAAGAGTTTCCAGATGTTTTTCCTGAGGAGTTGTCAAGAATGCCTCCTATGCGAGAGTTCGACTTTCGTATTGACCTAGTGCCAGACAGTACACCGATTTATATACCTCCCTATCGTATGGCACTAACTGAGCTTAAGGAATTGAAGGTGCAGCTTCAGGATTTGGTGGATAA
>JAVXUL010098251.1:0-20531 GCA_035590515.1 Trichilia minutiflora | reverse complement strand
GAGAGATAATCATACTTTAAGTGTAAAATGATAAATTTAACCCTTAATACACATACACTTTTATGTACTCATCACATTTCTACTTCGAGAGAGAACTTAGGGACTGAAGAAGCCTCTAACTCCACCTTCACATCCCCCCTTTCAAAAAAATATTAGAAATACACCTTCCCAAAAAATTTAAGATGCCCTAGTTAACTGCCTACTTAAAATAGACTGATCCCTTCTTGCATGTAGACACGTTCAGGGAGATGATGCTGATTCAAGGCTTGACAGGGTTACAAATGTGCCAATCTTTTCCTTTGACTCTAGAAGGACCAATCAGGCATTGGTACAAGAGCTTGCCACTTGTCAGCATCAGCAACTCTGAGCAGCTGACAACCTTTTTTGAAAATGAGTTTAAGGGGATAGTGGCCACTAGCTGAAACCTGAGCACTTTGTTGACCATGCGCTAGGGCCCTACAAAGACATTGAAAGGCTTTATCAGGAGATATCATAACCCTCTAGCATTAGAGGGATTAAAAAAAGGCCTTAAGGTGGAGAGGGCCTAGTATACTATCTAACAATGTATAGTAAACACATATGAGACAGCTCAGAATGAGCTGCTTGATGAAATTAAAATAAAGGGAAAAATGCTCCTAAGGCTAAAGGAAGATACTTGAGTGGCCCCAGACAGAAGAAAGCCTTTGCGGGACGCTCGACAAAAAGATAAAAAAAATCACTACGGGAACCCTAGGTACGATAGGAGGGGCACAGACAGAACTGACAGGGGTCAGGGAAAGTATTTCCCTAAGCCACATAAAGATGAGTGACCCTTGAGACTCCCTCCAGTAAGGAATCCTCCTAGAAGAATAGAGCAGGCAGCTGCCCAAGAGTTTATACCCCTAAAACCTCTCTTATCAGAAATTTATGAGTATGCCAAGAACGGGGGATTCTTGGCACCACACCCTCAAATTATAAAGGTAAAGGTGCCCAAGAAAAACAAGGGTCAATTCTGAGAATTCCACAAGGAGGGCGATCACACGACTGATCAATGTAAGGATTTGAGAAATTAGATCGAGGCACTAGTTAAAAATAATTACCTCACTAACTATATTGTGGATTCTTCACATATTCCCCTGGGAGTCGGGTAACATTGGAAAGATGAATATGACTAGGGATCAAACCGTATCATGGTCATCTCAAGGGGCCCAACTCTGGCAGGATTGTCAAATAATGCTCATAGAAACTATGTACATTATTCTCTGTCCAACTAGTCAATAGATGTTCATATGATGAATGTACGAGCAGACAAGAGACCAAGAGTGGCAACCATCTCCATTATATTCACTAACAAAGATGAGACTGGAGTCCACTACCCTTATGACAATACATTGGTAGTGTCGATGGGGATTGCCTCCAAACAAGTTAGCAGGATCCTGGTTGACACGAATAGTTTCATCGATATAATCTTTAAAGACACGATGGATATTCTTAGAATAGAAGATCTTAAATTAGACCCACCAAACTCTACTCTGCAGGGGTTTCTCGTCTCATCCCCTTAGGATCGATTCAACTACCAATAATGATGGACGACAAGCCTTATCAAAAGACTACCATTGTAAGCTTTCATATGGTCGATTTGAAGATCCTTTATTTAGCCATTCTGGGAAGGCTTTTTCTTTAAAACACCAAAGTGGTATAAAGCAGTCATAACTTAAAGCTAAAATTCAGGGCTAGAGAAGGGATTGGTATTGTTAGGGGAAACTAGAGAGAAGCATGATCTTGCTTTACAACCTCTTCGAAGCAGGCATACTGGTATTGTTAAGGGAAACTAGAGAGAAGCGTGATCTTGATTTACAACCTCTTCGAAGCAGGCGTACTGCATTTGTAAGGGGCTCCTAGAAGCCTCTTCTAATAGGACGGAAGGTAAAATCACCAAACCCAATGAAGATATACTATCAAAAATACCAGTTATAGCTACCACTAGTAACCAAGCTAGGAAAGACGTCGAGCCGTCAATCCTAAGGCTAACAGGCCAGTTGAAACAACTAATAAGGCTATCAAAATGCTGCTAAAGAAGAAGCTGAGAGAAAGAAAGAGAGCCTGGACAGAAGAACTTTCGAAGGTTCTATGGGCTTACTGAACCACTGCTAAGCTAGCTATCGGAGAAACTGTTTACTTCTTAGTTTAGGGTTTCAAAGCAGTCATTCTAGCTGAGATGGATGTTCTAATGCACTACTTTGATGAGGAAAAAAAATCAGTAAGTCGTGTGCCTTCAACTTGATTTTGCGAGAACAGACAAGAGATCGGGCATTAGTAAGGACAGGTACTCACCAACAAAAGGTGTTTCGATCCTACAACAGAAGGGTTAAGCCACTGTCTTTCAGGGAATGAGACCTCGTTCTCAGGAGGATTATTCTTAACACCTAGGTAGCCTCTGAGTGCTCCTTAGGTGTTAACTGGGAAGGCTCTTACTAGGTGGTTCGGACAGTCAGACCCAGAATGTACAAGCTAGTGCGACACGATGGAAATATCTTGAATAAGATTTGAAATATGGATATGTTGAAAAAGTATTACCCCTAAGAGAGCCTCTCCTTAGGTTGGCATACTTGTAAATTCAAAACATTCATTTGTATTATGTCTTCTCTTATGTGAATAAAATAGAATGTTTGATCCTTCTTAGCATCTCCCAAAGTCTCTGTTGCCCCAATGGTCCCCTCCTAGTGTTAAGGTTGGTCACGAGCCCTAAAATCCCTTAACACTAGTTGAATTAAAAATCTTGTCCATCCCGGGTGCCATAACTCCTTAGTCCAAGTTAGGCATCCTGCGAGTCTCAGACCTAGTTTGTATTAGAGCGTGGTACAACTTGGTCATGTCAGGTCCCCTCTTAGTGTTAAAGTTAGCTGTAGGTCTTAAAATCCCTTGACACTAGTTGAATTAAAAATTCTGTCCATCCCAAATCCCATAAGCCTATAGTCTCAGTTAGGCATCTTTAGAGTCTAAGACCTGATTTGTGTTAAGGCATGGTAAACCTTGATTGTGTCAGGTCCCCTTTTAGTATTAAGGTTGGCCATGAGCCTTAAAATATATTAACACTAGTTGAATTGAAAATCATGTCCATCCTAGGTCCTTTTAGCCCTAAGTCTAAGTTAGGCATCCTGAGAGTCTAAGATCTGGTTTGTGTTAAGGTGTGGTAAACCCTGATTGCGTCAGGTCTTCGCCTAGTGTTAAGGTTGGTCGTGAGTCCTAAAATCCCTTAACACTAGTCAAATTGAAAATCTTATCCGTCTTAGGTGCCTTAAACCCTTAGCCCGAATCAGGCATCCTGAGAGTTTAAGACCTGATTCGTGTCAAGGCATGATAAACCCTGGTTGTGTTAGGTCATCTCTTAAGGTTCAGAATGGCTTTAAGCCCCAAAATTCTCTAGCTTTAGTCGAGTTCTATCTTGGTGCTACAGTTGGCTCCAAGCTCTAAAATTTCCTAGCATCAGCCTGAAGTTTTCTCAAGGTCATAATTGGCCTTAACGCCTGAAGACCCCTGAAACTAGGTGAAGTTTCTCCTAAGGTCTCGAGTGAAGTCAAGCTCTAACTATCCAAATAAAGACATCTAAAGACCCCTGACCCTAGTTGAAGTTGCTTCTAGGGCCTCGAATGGAGTCAAGCTCCAAAGCTCTCCAAACGTACCTTTAAACCCGATATGTTTATGGCCACTCTCTAAACACGATCAGTAACTATATTTATTTAGTTGATTTATGCTCAAGTTGTGGTTAAGCTTCTTCAGAAATTGGTCAAGTAAGGAAGAAAGATTGGCCTAGATAACACACAGAAATTAGCAAACTTTTTTTCTATTGATGAAGAAATGGAAGAGTACATGTATGTGTTAAAGTATCCTGTGTATACAAAAGAATCGATCCTAAGGAGCGGAACATCAAGGAAATTTTTACAAAGAATGTTTTAAGTCCTAAAGTACTCAGAGGGAAGCCCTGTTCGCCATTAATCCAGTATCTCCATTGGTATATCTTCGAATCGGGGAGCAAGAGGGGCTACCTCATTGTTCGTTGGAAAGCAGGAGGATTTTTTTCTCTCTCTCCTACTGATGGGACCTCTTTATCATGTTCAACTCGAGAAGGGGAGGGAGCATCTTGCTTGTTTATTGATAGATCCTGAGGGTCTAGTGGTTCAATACCCCCGGTGGTTGCCTTAGAAAAACCTTTCGTTGTGTCAACAGAGTGAACCTCGTCTCTCGGTCTTCCTTCATTGGCAGCCATTTCGCTCACCTAGGCTATAAGGGCATTGTTTGAAGGACAGATCCCAAAAGTTCCTGGGACACAACAGCCCAGCTGGTCAAATAACCAGTGCAGATCCAGGTCCGAGTACTCCTAGAGGAAAAGATGACTTGTCAGGTCTACACCCTCGTCAACTCCTTCGTCATGCGGATCTACGAGTTGAGCTGGCACCTCCTTTAATTTTTTATTTACTCCTTTGAGGATTGCTGTAATTTATTTTTACGCCTCCCCAAGAACCTGGAGCTCCTCTGTCAAGGAGTTTGTCCTGTTATCTGACCTCACCAAGTTTGACAGAACCATTGAATATTGGTCCTTCAATCGATCATCTTCCTCTTTTAAGGTCTGGTATAGGTCGTTTAACTTATTAAATTGACCAGTGACCCTTCACCTGGCCCTCTCGATAATGTTGTTCTCGACTTTTAGGATTTGAGTCTCAATAATCGACAACTTTCCCTGTATAGTTTCTTTCTTGTTGAGCCACTAAGTCCTCTTCCTCTCCAGGGTAGAAATCCTGGCCGTCAACTCTTCTTTTTCCCTAACAGCCTTCTCCTGGGTAGCCACAATCATATCCTAGGCTTTCTTCTCCAATTTCTCCACTGTATCAAACGCTTACTTTTGATAGCGAGGGAATTCCTAAAGTCATCTATGAAGAGGTCCAGCATGTAGGCATTTTGGACTAAGAAAAGACACGAGGGTGGTCGGTATCTCCAAAAGAAAGAAAAACTACCAAGACTCAGGGGAGAGAAGGATTTACCCGATGCAAGAGGATGCTCAGCTAGTTAAAAGCCTCTTTCAGAGGCACGCTAGTCATATCCTCGCCTTTCTTGGGCGAGATTACCTCCCAAGCAAAATTTGTCGGGACAAAAAGATACCCGAAATCCTCTTTTTTATCATCACGAAGATCCTCTACCAAAATCCCGTCTATATCCTCGACGTTTTATTTGGTAGTCGGGAATCAATCCTCTATCACGAAAAGAGGCGGGTCTTCTTGCCTTTGTCCTTCACCTACATAAGACCTGAACTCGATGATTGGCCACCCGAAACCCCTTTTAGGTCGATTTGCTATTTTTGGCCCTGATCTGAGGCCTTTTGTGTGTTTTTTCCCAAGACTTAGGGACCATTGCGCCCTCCGTATGGTCCGAGAACCTCTTTAACTGACTGTTGATTGGGCAGGGTAAAAGGTTTGCTTTCTTCTTCTTACTCAGCTCAGCCTGGCTTTCGTCAATGGGCTTTTTGTCCTTATCCTTAGGGCGATTGGTCTTCTTGGAATCCCCCTTTGTCGGCCTTTTCTCTTTGTCATCTGTGGCCTTTGTCTTGGAGAGTGGTCTTGGAAGTTTTCAGGGCACCTTTGGAAAGCATACCCATCAGGACGTCAGTGGCCTTCCTTCTACCCACTAGTGTCCTTTCAATCCCTACCTCTACATCAAGGAAGACATGGTTAGCCGTCAAACTGAAAGGATAAAGAGCCAATCAGAAAGAGCGATTTGAGTAAGAAGATACCCTTATTCATCTGAGCCTTTAGTTTAGAGAGCTTACTCTTACATACGGCCTTGGATGTCAACACTGAGGCCATCAAACTGTTTACGCTTAGTAGCTGCTTTACATCTATAATAGGAAGCTCCAGGAGTTTGTTTGTGACACTCATTGGGATATCTGCCTGGTCCTTCTTTGCAATTGCAATAAAGAACCTGTTAGTGTTAGTATATCCCCCTCCTTAGTAAAAACCAAAAGTATTTATCGTATGCGTATTGGACTCTTGGAAGAAGGGAGCATGAAAAAGGCTTGGTACAGTCTTCGCTGGCAATATACAAACGATCTTTTCAGTCATTCTTATAGGAAGGAGTGCCCTTCACTCTGGACTAGAATCCGCCACAAACTTGGAGAAAGTACTACCCAGGATACTGGCTGGTATTCCTCATGAGGGAATATAAGTGTAGTATCTCGTCTGGAGTCGGGGCGGGACTCTTCTTGAAGAAACTCAGCACGAACAACCAGCTCAAGATCCTCCAGTTGTTTAGAGTAAGCTGGTAGGGAGGGATACCGAAGGCTTCAAAGAGCCTAACAAAGTGTTTTTGCAGGGAAAGGCTGGTCCCCAATAGCAAGTGCTCTTTATTAAACGCCATTTCCCCTGGTATCAAGTCACTCGGGATCTTATTTTCAAACGGTACCCTCAGCTGGACATTGTCAAGAATATCAAAAGCCTGCCTGTAGACCAGCAGGTCCGTCTTATTCACTATTAAGACAAACTAGTCTGCTTTATTTGGTCTTCTAGGCTGAGCCTACTCAGAGGCATCCCTTTCATCTACACCTGATTCTTAGGTTTTTATAGAATCCCCAGCCTTTTCCAAATCACTATTGATGACATCTGAGAGTTTGCTTTTGTCTGCCATTTTCCTGACCAGGGGAAAACCCAAAGATGCATAAAGGTCTGATAATTTCCAGAAACTAAAAAGCATCCCAAATCCTTTATCTTTTTGGCCGAAGCGATGAATCTACCAGTAAAACATGAAGAAAAACTTGAGCACCGGCACATACAAAGAAACAAAGAGAAGAACAGAGGACAAGGGAGAAGAAGCAGAAATCGAACTAAGAACAACGAGAAACAAAAGTAGAAAGAGAGTGAGAGAGCACCAGGGTCAGAGTATAGCGTTTGTAGAAGACAAAAAAGTAAAAATGATAGCTAATAAAGGGTGGTATTTATAGTGGGGAAAGATCAATCTTCACCGTCGATCTAAACAGACAGGGGATGGCCACGTGCCCAAGCCCCTTCAATGTTTTCTAGGCTTGAGGAACCGTTGAGTATCAGCCATCAGGGTTTTAACACGTGGCCCATTCACAATTGAGTATTCAAATTTTTTCAAAGTACGAAGTGCCGTAAGCCCAAGGATAATTGTGTGATGCAACTCTTGACAAACAACATTTAATGGCGAAGAGTTAAGGATCTTGAGAAAAGATACGTCACCAGGTAGCTAACGACTCCGTCAAGTAGGGTTTTCAGTGACAAAGTAACTTTTGAAGTGCTCTAACTGTCTCAACAGTTATCTCCTTCACAATTAAAGTCCGTCTCAGGTCTAGTGAAGTCTCCCCCTAGAAGCCAGATTGATTCGGCCATGAGTTTCTGACGTGCGCCTTGTAAGTCTTACACCAGAAATTGGAGGATTGGATGTTTAGGAAGAATACGAGTGATATGTAGGATCTCATCAGGAAGAAACATGGTACTCTCCGTCCCAGTTATTTCAACCTCTTAGAAGAATCCGACCTCTGGTCCCAAGGGGTCAACCTCTCAAGAGAATCCAGCTTCTGGTTTCAAGGAGTTAACCTCTCACAAGAATCTGGCCTTTGATCTCAGAGAGTCGACCTCTCAGACGAACACGCACTCCCTATGGGGCATTCGATGACCCTCAAGTGGTTTACTCTCAGGACTCAGAGACGCGCCATAATTCTCAGGTATCCAGCAGTTGAATCTCTTAGGCAGTTAATAGTCGAAGTCCTCAAAAAGTACATATCCATCCCAAGAATGGACCCATTCGTCCCTCAGAAAGTGCAGGATCAACCTTACAACCACAGCACCTCTCAGAGGGAACATTTCCTCCTCACCAGCGTGCAGGCAACCCTGATTAGATAACCCCCAATCACGTGCCCACACTATCAAAAATGGGAACGATGATTGATATAGTAGGACCTATGATGGGAGTAGGTACCTTGCCCTAGGAGTTACCTGTCCCATCCTCCGTCCATTTTCGGATAATGTGATAGTAACAGACCTGGAATTCACAGAAATGTCAACTAGAATATTAATGGAATGTGGCTGTACACACTACCCAAAGACACAAGAGTCCCATCATTCTCATTCTTTGATGCCTAGTCACCATCACCAAGGCACTATAAAAAGGGGTTCTCCAATGAAGAAAGGGGATTAGGATTTTGGTATTCTTCGCAGACTCCTTATTGGTATTTTTCTTTGCCTTTTTCTTCTTTACACTTGGTAAAGAAACTTTGTTTCTCATATTTAATTCCGATTTACTCGTCAAAATTTATCATATTTTTCTTCACTATTTTTAACTTAGGCATTGGAGTTTCCCTTCCAGGAACCCCTCCCGGCATGACTCTAAAGGTGTTATTGTCTTGCAGGGACTTGGAGGTGGCATCCAAGGATCTAGCCATCAACTTTCTTGGACGAGGATCCGGTGATGCAATAGCTACATTCATATTCACACCTCAATATATATAATTAAAACCATAATATCTTTAATGAGATTAGGGTTTTCATAAACCCTAAACCAATCAAAATTGACCAAAATTTAACAAAAAAATGAATTTATGAAAAATAGGTTTAACTGTAACATTAGGCTTAATAATAAGCCTAAGTTGAAAACTTTATAGCTTGGCTAGTTAAATTAAAGAATGTGTAAATGTATAATAATTTATATCTTAGGTTATTAACCAATCTAATTAATCATTAACCAAGTTATGCAAAATGACATAATTAACCATATGCATCGTACACATGTATAACCTATTATACAATATGTAATACATATAATTATACATACATACACATTATCACATAATGTACATGCATTGTTATACACTTAACTAATCAAATTAATCAATCTATAAGCCATGAAAATGACAATGCACATTAATCTCATTAACACATATTTACCAAAACCATAAAACAAATATGCAACCTTTTGAAAACATAACCCATTTTCATTATGTTCAAGCTTTCATTCATACATCTAATGACCATATAAGCACCATCAACACTTGGCAACAAGCATACATGATTAAAGAGCCAAGTTTAATCCTTGAACATGACAATTGTATGGAAACAAAAATAATTGTGCAAAAATACATATATGGTCGAATGGGTTTGTCATCAAAGCATCAAGATTATATTTTCAACACCTTACCAAATCATCAAGAAATGTCATGCACACATGGTAAGGCAAGATTCATCCATGAAACACATGAAAAACAAAGAACATCCATGGTTTTTAATAGTGGCATAATGCTCCCATGGTTCATAACCATATCATCACCATTTCATATCATGAAATATCATCCAAGAGCATTGTATAATGATCACATAATCATCATAAAGCATAAATTTAAAAGAAAAATAAACTATTCATCATCTTCCCCTAAATCCCTAATTTGAAGCCATAAACCCTAATTAGGGATTTTGACTTCCACACTCAAATCCAATGATAATCAAGCCATAAAAAGCATATATCCAATACAATACAATGCTTTGATACTAGTTTGAAAGGTTGAATCATGCTAAAAATAAATCACTATGGTTTATGTAGCAAACTTAACAAAATATGCCAAAAATGATAAAATCAATGAAAAATACCTTAACCTTGGTTCAATATGGATGAAGATCTAACCGCAAACTTGTAAGATCTCCAAGAATCAAAACCCTAAGGGCTGAAATAAGCTTGGGTGAATTTGAGAGAGAGAGGGAGACTTGAGAGCTTTTTGAAACTTTTTGACAACTTATGTAATATTTAAAAGTTAGACCTCTATTTATAAGCATATGATAATTTACTAAATTATCCTAACATTTTGAATCAAAGACAAATGGCTCTTAAAGCTTTTCTACAAGTTTTGTAATAGTAAATATACAATTTCACTTAGGTCTCAAAACTTTAAAAATATAATATTTATGTCCCAAATATGGTCAACCAACTTTGACCAACCCTATTTTAATTTTATTTTCATATCTAAATATGAATAGAATAATGTAACTTACTTTAGGTTATACTTGGGTCAATTTTCAAGATCTCAAATTTGTTACACCTATTTAACGTGTAAACAGTTTATACTTTTCGGCTTAATATTATCTTCAAGGGTGTTAGCCTTCTTGCAGACAAATATTAACTCTCTCTCATAGTAAAAAAATCATCTAGTTATTGATTGTGATCTTTTAGGTTTATGACAAAATTAGTTATGATCCAAAAACAATCTCATCATAACCGTTTTGAATAACTTGAATGCTCAACAACCACAATTGACATCTATCAATGTGCTATAGATCCTAAAATTATAGTAAAGAATATCTTCATCAAATCTTTATTCTATATTGTATATTTTATATAGATGGACTCCTTCCGTTCGTCTAATCCTTACCAAATTGGGATTCACAGGTGTTAAAATCTTAAAACTCAATCATCCCTCGAATTAATGGTCAATACTATTTGAAATTATAGCCACAAAATCTTTTGTGCAATATTTAACATCTTTGACCAAAGATTTCTTTTCAGATGTTTGCCATAGTCTGAATGAAAACTCGAAATTGAATTGAGTCAATGACATTCTGAATTCAAAAGACATCAAGTCAACGGATCCCATCTTGACATTCATCAACATTACAATATGAATAACACATGATCAAATCAGCTTCTATATAAGATTTGATGAGTCTCGTATATATGCACCTTATGAACCATGTGCTTTTATATTAAATATCATCTATAATATCTCAGGTATGAGGGATACTTCCTACACTAGCATAATTGTATGACAAATCATTGACTTCATATATCTATGTGATTTACCATATTACAATCATGTTCGAAAAATAGTTATCTAACTGTTAATCCACACTAATACCTTTATAACACGACCATCATGTTACCTGTTCTAACATCATCTTATGATATTCATTGAAGATATTTGGTGTGCCTACTATATGATATTGATGCCCAATCAATTTCACTTATTGTAGAAAATAATTCAATAATCAAATTATCTGGATAATTTACATGCATACTCTACTATTAGTATGATCGGGATATGAAGCAGTTTATATATATGAATAATAAATATTTTATTAATAAATTAAATAAATACATTATATATATGTTGTTAGTTTTGAGTACTATACATTAAGTTACTGTTTATAATATACTAATGATTTTAAGGCATACTACTCTAACAAAAACTAATAAAGTATGAGTTGTGTGCTTGCCTTTTTAGTATGAGGCTTAAAGAAGAATTGACAAATTATAATCATGTTATTAAAATGATTAGTTAGATTGAGCAATTGGATATTTATAAGATACTTATGCTTAAGCATATTAAGGTAATTTAATTCTTCAATCTTTTCTCCTAGTTATCAATTGTTTATAATTAATTACAACTTTAATAGGATTAAGAAACTCTTTCGGAGTTGCTCAATGGGCTATAAAAATTTTATAGACAGAATAATAAAAAGAAAGAACATGATGATATCCATATAGCCTCATTTAGTAGAACTTGCAAAAAGTCATAGAAGCCATTACAAAAGGGTCAAAAGTTGGATTTAAAAGAAGAACTTTAAGAAAGTTCTTATCAAGGTTGAAAAGGTAAAAGCAAAACGAAAGTGTTTCTATTACGGCAAAGAAGAACATTGGAAAAGAAATTGTTTCCTGTACCCTCGTTGTTTTAAGAAGATTACATAATGTATAGAGATAATATGATTGATTATAAATTAAGTGGTATTTTTTATTATAATTTTTGGATACTAAATTTAGCAGTCACATCCCATATATGTATTTCTTTGTAAATAATATTGAATAATTTAATATTATTAAGAGACAACATTATTTTGAGAATGGCTAATAGAGTAACAGTTGTTGTAAAAGTTAAAGGATCTTGTTAGCTTAGATTGTTTACTAGACATATTTTGAGTTTAAATTCAGTTTCGTATTTTGTTAAAGCGATTAGAAATGTTATTTCTATTTTTGTATTATATAAATATGGTCATAATGTACAGTTTAATAGAAATAAATATTTGATACATTTGAAAAATGTATTAGTTGTTTAAGCAAAAATAACAAATGGTCTATATGTCCTTAAGCTGAACAATAATAGTTTAGTTAAGTTTATTAGTAATAAAAGAATTCATAGTAAAATAAATATTAAATACCTATAGCATCACACATTAAGTTATATTAGGGAAAGAAAAATGATTCGGATTAGAGAAGTAAAATTTTAAGCTCATTAGATTTTAAACCTGTTTAACTTGTGAATCATATCTTTGAGAAAAAATGATCAAATCTCCCTTTAGAGTAAAGGTAAAAGGGTTAAGAAACTATTGATACTCATATATACAAAAGTATATGGACCATTTAGTATCAAAGTCATAGAGAGATTTGAATACTTCATTACAATTATCAATGATATATCACGGTATAAATAAGTGTATTTGATATAATACAAGTTTTAATCCTTTGATAAGTTCAAAAAATTCAAGAATGAAGTAGAGAAACAGAATGAAAAAATTATTAAAACTGTACGATCGGATATAGGGAAGAATACTTAAGTGTAAAGTTTCAAAAATTCTTTAAAAAATAATGAAATAATTTCTCAGTTGACTCCTCCTTATACACCTTAGCTTAATAGTGTAATAAAAAGAAAGAATTATATCATATGAGATATAATGCAATCAATAGTGAGTTTCACTAACCTATCAACATTCTTATAGGGACATGCCCTACAAACCTTTATGCTTATCCTGAATAAAGTCTTGTTTAAAGGATTTCAAAAGATTTAGTATGAGATATAAAGTAGAAAGAAACCTAGTCTCAATTGTTTGAGAATTTAGGATTGTCTAACTTATGTTAAGTTATTAACATTGATAAACTGGATGTTAAATAAGAGAAGGTTCAGTTTACAAGATATCTTCAGATTGTTTAGAATATTATTTTTAATTTTCGTTTAATCAAAGAGTTTTGATCAATTAAAATACACACTTCTTAAAGACTGAGTTTTTGGAAGAACGTTCTTATGCCTCGGCCTATGGGAACCATATGTGACAAATATCACAAGCCTTTGATATATATTCTATAATCCCAAAATGCACACCAAGAGCTTGTAAGGGTATCTAGGGTACTTAATAAAACAATTCAAAATACACTCTCAAATATCTCAAAATAGATTCTTTCAAATCCAATTACTTTTGTTCCTAATCAATATCCAATACATATTTAAGATTAATTCATAAAATCCCAATCCATAATCTAATCATTTAAAAAACAAATTAATTCAAAATCTCATCTTAATTCAAAAAATAATATATATCTCTAATTCATTCCAAATCCATTTTCAACACTTCAAAATAAACTAAATCATTATCATAACATTTCTCATTCACATTTCAAAACCATTTATAAAATTCATTAACTACTCCAAAAACATAAATAATTAATCATTATAAGTTTTACAGACTAAATACATTTATAATTTACATTGATTTATTTTTAAATTTCAATAAAAGATAAAAATCAAAATTTAAATATATAAATAAATCAAATGAGTTTATAGTGGATCATCTAATTCTACAGTTAGTCAAGACAAAAGATTATACTTGGGCGTATGCAAATCTATTATAACTCTATTGCTCAAACTTTTTATGCGCTTATTGTACTTTGAAATTGAAAAGTGAGGGAATAAATAAATATATGGATGTATACTCTATCAGTGGATAAATATGCACAAATAGTTAAATAACATATTTGTAATTAACCTAAACATAAAAATCAATTTGTTTATTTGAAAACATTGGCTTGTTAGTTGAAAATCATCAAGCTGACTCATTTTCTTGGTGATTACTTGAGTCAAGAGTAATCTCGAGACCGTTAGTGGATTTTCTATGCATATATTAATCAATGGTCATGAAATAAAACATTCTTTAAGTAAAATATATAATTACGCATGCTAATTTATTAAAAACCTCAATCACCACTGACATTAGTATTGAATAGTCACATATAATCTCATATGACTATCCTTGATAGTTTTACCTAGTGGCCACTCTATCCTTGATAGGATTATCATTCCTCTTATAATGGCCCCACTAGTGTACCACTCATCTGAACGACCTCTCCTACGTCCATTCCAAGTTACTGATACCCTGTAGTTATAGATGGCTCTCTCGTCAAAATATCATATCCAAATCATCATCAAATCCAAATTCAAGCATGTATATCATATGCAACATATCATCAACATTCGTTTATAAAAAATCACTTTCATCTCAGAATCATAAAATGTACAATATGCTAAATAAAATATTAAAAAAAATATCTTATATTCATCTAGTAACTGACCTCCAAGGTCTTATATGAAAATCAATACAACATAGGTAATTCTTTATTTATTTACAAAAATAAAGTATATTATAAATATTTATTTAAAATATAAGTTAAAAAACTAGTATTTAACTTTCTAATGCATTGAAAGTGTTTAAGTTTATAAATAATTTAAATGAAATAAAAAACATTTAAAAATAAATTCATTTATAGTTTGGGGAGAGTGTGCCCTCTCTGTTTTCTCTCTCTATACCTAAGCTCTTGTCTTGTGTAGTCCGTGCCTAATTACATTAATAACGATAATCATATTAGTCGTAAAATCCAAATAACAATAATTTAACTCTATATACATGATTATAGATTCTAGTTCATGTTTTCCTAGTTGACATTTAACTTTTGAAGCATAATTCAACTTTTGATTATTTAACCAATTTCCAATAATGAAATCCTATGACTAATTCATAATTCAATAATTATTAATAACTCAAACTTATTTCAGCCTTTTAACTTACTACCTTATCTTATCCCTATAAACTAACTTTTAATTTTTGATAATTCAGCCTCCGATTTATTCATTCTACTACCTAAATAATATAATTTAAATCAGTTTATCAAAATCAAACCTAAATTTATAAAAACCCTAATTATACAGTAATCTACTCACTGCCTAGTATAATGCCCACAATTTTGATTTCTTATAATTTAATCTCAAATATATTTATTCTACGTCCTAAATAATATAATTTAAGTTGAATTACTGTAATTGAACCTAAATTTATGTATGAGCAATAAATCCTAAAATTATAAATTCATTCAATTACTAAATTAATACTTAAATTGGATGAAAACTCTTACTAATGATTGTTGAAAGCCTTAGAAAGCTTTTATTACTCCTAATTTCAAAAATCCATAATTTATGCATAAATCTTAATTTTTTCACTTGATTTCTCGTCTAAATCACATAACAAGGCTTATAAGAGGTAGAGAAAGTTGATTTGCAATTATTTTTAGCAAAAAATTAGAGTTTAAATGGTGGAAAAACAAAGGAACCAAAGAGGAAGAAAAATGGCAGCAAAGAGAAGAGAGAGGAAGAGGGCGGAAAGCGGCAAGGAGGAAGAAAGTGAACACCCTCCTTTTTTGGCTTATTTATATTATCTTGGGTGTTTATAAAAATATCCTTGAGTATATAAATGAAAGAAAAATCTAGAAGGGGGCAAAATTTTCATTTTTAGGAGTTTAGTATGCAAACCAATGTGTTTTAATTTTTCAAGGAAGAACCAATGCCTAGACTAATGTCGATTATTGCAATTCGATAGATCAGTCCAAGAAGGTGTCCTTGGATTGATTTTGACTCATTTTACTACTAGGGTTTCCTTCTATCTCAGTTTTTATTCTTTTTTTATCTTTAGCTCTATTTTCTGCCTCATTCAATGTCTGATTTCACTTTGGTTTCTTCCTATTCGACTATCTCTGAGTTCTTTTTAAATAACAAAAATCTGTTGGCCAATTTTCATCTAGATTAGTGAGAATTTATCTCCGAACCTTGAGTGCTCGCCAAAGTTTAAAATGAAACCTTTCCCATTTTTCATCTAATTTTTTTCAAATTATATACTAAGCTTTAATATAATGTAGACTACTAATTATTATACTTGAACATGCATTTTATGTAAAATAACAAAAATGCTCTTATAGAGTAAAATAACCGAAATACCCTTAATAAGAAAAATGGGATTTATAATTATACCCCCTTTAAAAGAATTTTGTCATCAAAATTCTACGTATTTTAGTATTGAAATAGGTTGGATGTTATTGTCATATTTGGCTTTTAGGTTCTAATGTCATTTCTTCAACTACATTACTGCATTATAATACTTTTACTATAAGAATAGTTTTACTCCTCAAACTATATTTCTACTAGTCTAAAAGGGGTTGGATGGACTTTCTACTTCACATCTTTTCGAAGTTTAATAAGTGAAGGTCTAATGATGTGTGAAGGGTCAAAAAAGTACTTTTTTTTTTAACATTGTTACATAAAACATATCATGCATCCTTTATAGTTTTGGTGACAATTCTAATCAATATGTCATTAAGCCAATATTTTCAATAATCCTGAAAGGCCCAATAAATTGAGGATGGAGCTTACATCAATTTTTGAATCAAATCACCCCTTTCCAGGGAGACACCTTCAAGAACACTTGATTATTAACTTCAAACTCTAATTCTCTTTGTCAATTATCTAAGTAGGATTTCTATCAGTCTTGTGCTATCTTTAACATTTTTCGAATAATCTTATCCTTTTCAATGATAGCTTCGATTAGCTCAATATTATCTAGCTTCTTTTTACCTACTTCATCCTAGTATAGGGGTGTTCTACACTTCTTTCTATATAGTACTTCATATGGTATCATACCAATATTGGCTTGGTAACTGTTGTTATAAATGAACTTAGCCAAATGAAGATAGACATCCCAACTACCTTGAAAATCTATAACATATACCCTTAGTATATATTCTAATGTTTGAATGATCCTTTTAGACTGACCATTAGTCTGGGTATGAAAGATAAAGCTGAAGTTCAGATTAATACCCATAACATATTAAAGTTTAGGCCAAATATGGGATATAAAATAAAGATTTTAATCTAATATAATAGTGACAAATATTCTATGTAATCTTATAATTTTTGTCATATATATTCTTACTAGTTTCTCCACTGAATACTTAATTCTGATTGATAAGAAATGAGCTAACTTCATAAGTTAATCAATGATTACCCAAATGGCATTATGACTGACTTGAGTGTGAGGCATTCTAACTAAGAAATCTATAGTAATGTACTATTATTTTCACTCACAAATTAGCAATGGTTGAAGTATTCTCGTTATTTTTTAGTGCTCTATCTTAACTTGTTGGTAAACCATACATCTAGCTACAAACCTTATGATATCACTTTTCATACTTAACCACTAATAACTCTTTCTAATAGTCTGATACATTTTGCTATTGCCTGGATGCATGACAAAAGCAAAATAATGAGCTTTTTCCATGATTACCCTTTTTAACTCCTCGTAATTAGAAATATATATTTTACCTTTTAATGTTTAGACTTCTTCTTGTGTAAAATAAAATTCCTTTGGGTTGCTATCCAAAATCCCTTGACAAATTTTAACCAATTCTCCTGGGTTGCTATTTAAAATCCCTTGACAATCTTTTTTATCTACTTCTTTTTTATTTATTTTAACATTTGCTAGAATGACTGATGATTTCCTATTTAAAGCATGAACTACTACATTGTCCTTCTCCGTATGGTAATTAATAATTAGATTATAGTCTTTGATGAGCTTGAGCCATTGTCTTTGTCTCCAATTCATCTCTCTTTAAGTAAGTAGATATTTTAAACTTTTGTGGTATGTAAAGATCTAGCAACACTCCTTATATAAATAATATCTCTAAATCTTTAATGCAAAAATCACTTCTATTGATTCTAAACCATGGGTCAAATAATTCATCTCATACTTCTTAAGTTACCGTAGAGATAAAGAATTAGTAATCCTCGAAGTAAATGGATTCATCCAAGAAGAGTGGACGTAGACTTATGGTTGAACCATTATAAAATTATGTTGCACATCCGTTATTTTTTGATGTTCATTCTCTTTTTGTATTTAGTTTACAAAACACATAAATCCTTTTCATAATCTTTCACGAACACTTGAAAGTTTTGCTTTAAAGTTTTAAATTTTCAATTCACCCCCCTCTTGAAACTTGCCATCTGGGCCTATAATTGGTATTAAAGCAAATCTCATATCATATAGGATTAAATACCTGTAAAAAGTAGATCTTAATGGCATCATCATCCATTCCTTCACACTTATGGTAGAAGGTCAGTCCACCAACAGACCTTTATTCTTTAATGCGTCTGATTATGCATATTAGAAGAAGTGTATGTAGATTTTTCTTAGTACACTAGATTTTGACATTCTCACCATTATAGAGGATGGTTACAATCCCCATATGATCATAGACGAAGTTATTAGAGAGAGAAAGCTGAAACCAAAAGTAAAGTAGACTCCAGAGGAGAAAACTCAGTTTCAGTTGAATGACAAAGCCATAAATGTACTGTACTGTACATTAGATAGGTTCGAGTATAATCGAGTGTCTGGCTATGACATAGTCAAGGCAATCTGGGACATGCTTGAGATTACCCACGAGAGAACCAGTAGAGTCAAGGACTCAAAGATAAGCATGGTAGTTTATGACTATGAACTCTTTAGAATAAAGCCCCATAAGTCTATTAAGGACATGTTTACATGGTTTACTGACATAACAAATGGCTTGAAAGCTCTTGACAAGTCATACTCAAACATAGACAATGTCAACAAAATACTACGAAGTCTGTCAAAGACATGAGAAGCTATGGTCACTACTATAAGAAAAGTTCAAAACCTTAGCAAGCTCCCACTTAAAAAACTGTTTGGCTCATTGATGATGTACGAGTTGAAAGCAAGCAGAAGTGAATATGATGATAGAGAAGGTGGAAATAAGAATGTGGCTCTCAAGAGCACCAAAATTTAAGAAGAAGAAGAAGAGATCACAGATGTATCCTCAGAAGATGATGAGTTCATACTGATGGCCAGAAAAATGTAAAAATATTTATAGAGATAGAACCAGAAAAAACACTGGAGAAGTGGAGATTTTTAGAAAGAGGATAGATCATAAAGATTCAAGAAAAATAAGGAAAGGAGAAGGAGAAAGATAAGGATATTATATGCTACGAATGCAAGAAATCAGGACACGCCAGATCGGAATGTCCTACCAGAAAGAACAAGAAGGACTAGAACAAGAAGAAAGCGTTAAAGGTCATATGGGATAATTCTTCAGATGCAGATAGCTCCTCTGCCTCAGAAGCCAAGCAAGTGAGTTTTTGCCTTATAGCAAAAGGGGATGATGAGGAGCAGAAAGTGAGAAGCTCATCCAAGAAAGTTAAGTGGTTCCTTAACAGTGGTTGCTTAAGGTACATGACTGAAAATAAAGAGTTATTTGTGCATCTCACAAAGAAAAAAGGAAAGGATGTAATCTTTGAACATAGTAGCAGAGGCAAAGTTGTTGGCACTGGCATCATTGAGGTAAACAAAGTTAAAATTTTAGATGTTTTACTAATGGATGGCTTGAGATACAATTTGCTAAGTATTTCTCAATTACGTGATGTTGGGTGTAATGTCATATTTCTCAAAGATGCATGTGATGTTTTTTATGATAATAAGAATAGAATCTTGCATACTTATAGGACAAGAGATGTATATGTGATTGAGTTAGATAAAATGGTTGTTGAATCTTCTATATGCTTACAAGTATTAAGTGATAATTCTTGGTTGTGGCATAGAAGGTTAGGGCATTGTAGCATGGACCTCATTAGGAAATTATCAAAACATGACATGTTAGAGGACCTTCCTAGCTTCAAGTTTGCCAAGGACAAGACATGTAGACCATTTCAAAGAGGTAAACAAGTGGGGAGTTCATTTAAGCCCAAGAATGTCATTTTCACATCCAAACCTCTCTAACTCATTCATATGGACTTCTTTGATCCCAATAGAGTTGCATCACTTGGTGGAAAATATTATGCATATGTCATTGTGGATGACTATTCGAGGTTCACATAGGTATTTTTCTTAGATAACAAAAGTGACACATTTGATGCATTTAAAAATTTTTCTAAGAGGATTCAGAATGAGTTTGGTTATCATTTGGTTAATATTAGGAGTGACCAAGGTAGAGAATTTGTAAACCAAGACTTTGAGTCATTTTGTGATGATAATGAGGTCAAATATAATTTCTCTGCACCTAGAACTGATGGCCCAAAAATGTATATAAAAGAGTGGCAGTGATGAACCAAGAGGGGGGTGAATTGGCTTTATAAAAAAAATTTAAAAACTTAAATGAATGAATGATCAAGCCAATATAAATACTTTGTAAACAATCAATAAATCATAAATAAAATATACAAACAAAGCAATAAATAACAAATAGAGAATTATAAAACAGAAAGTAAATGATAGAGAGAGAGAGAGAATTGTAAACTTAGATTTTATAGTGGTTCAGCACAGCTAGGCCTACGTCCACTCTCTCAGCTTTCACCGGGCTAAGGCTCTACTATCTCTTCGTTTGCACGGGTCAAGAGTAACCCAGAT
>JAVXUL010098224.1:0-20535 GCA_035590515.1 Trichilia minutiflora | reverse complement strand
GATACGACACTTGGACTCACCGGACCATTCTACAACAAGACTACCTATACTTGGGTACACAATCTAAGTGAGATCACTTATACGTCATCATCATCTTCTAAGTTCCTCAATCAAGCTGGGTAAACCTAAAACTAAAACTATAAGGGAATAAGTATAAAAAAATAATTGTAACTACATTGTTATATCAAGTAATATCATAATGACTTTTGACCCATTGTTCATATCATCATAACCTAAATCATCATCAATTTAGATTCATAATCATGAATGCCAAATAAATCGTAAATTTTATAGAGCAATCCAAATGTCAAATACTTTATAATCTATTATCCATAGCACATAAGGTCAAGCCAACATCCAAAACTAGGTTAACTCTCATTTTCAATAATGAGTTGAAAAAATACTCATTATAAAATTTAATGGTGATGAATTCTTATGACTCAACTTACTTTAGTCTATTGAGATGCTTTTAAAAATCATTTAAAAATCATATAAACTTAGTTTAAACAATTAAATTCAAATATTTTTTAAAAATCAATTCTCAAAATAATAAACTTTAGTGTCAAATAAAATATTATTGATTCATTGGGTCAAAGCCCACATACATAGCTTAGCAGTCTCTTCTACTATTCCTATATGGGAGTGAGTTCATTCCTACCTCCTGCTATTCTAGAAGCCGCTCTTTGCTCAGACTCTCTTGCTTCGGCGCTACCTTCTGCCCTCATCGGATTAGGTTGTTACATGTTCGTCCTCAAATTCACACTATCGTACTAGAAGAGAGCATGCTCTGATACCAAACTGTTAGACCCTAACCCAACATATACCCCAAAACTGATCTTTTTTTAAATAATATCTAGTATAAATATTTTTCTCAAATTTTCTAGTGGAATCTAGTGTATGTGTGTGTGTATATATATATATATATAAGTTGAGTATAAGAAGATACCTAAAAATCCTTGAACTTATATGCCATCATCATCTTCTAAGTTCTTCAATCAAGCTAAGTAAATTTGAAACTAAAACTGTGAAGGAATGAGTATACAACAGTACACTCAGTGACTAAATATATAATTTATTTAAACCTTAAAAATAAACTATCTCAGGATCTGTTATAGGTAGCACACTGTCACTACAATCAATTATACCATATAAACCCTCCCTTCAAGTTATTCTACTACATGCTCAAAATAGGCATAATTTTAAGAGAAATTATTCATGTACCTCAATCCTCATAAACTCAAGGATTATCAATAGTACTATTTTAAATTTAATCATATAATAAATAATATAAAAATCAAAATCATAAACAATGTCATCCCTCTAGGTAACCACTAAACCCGAACCTCCAAGGTCTCATACTCATATTTATTATAAAAATAATAAATTAGTCAATCTCAAACCATTATGCCTATAATCATATGGTCTGCACCCATATGTCATTAACAAAAGCCAATAAACCAAATATTAGCTCCTTGATCTTTTTGAATCTTATTCTTATCTTAGTGTGAATATACCATGCTTTATAAGCTAATTAATCTTATAAGCCCTCTTTTTCAGGCTATTGGATTTTCTCTACCTATCTAGACTATAGGAAAATACTTATATATCACTTTTTATAAACTTTCAATGGCCAAGGCCAGAATTACCATCATTATTATGCAAGGGTGGACTCAAAATCATCTATACACAAGACTAGAGTCATCCCACTTAATATATATCATTGGTATAATAAGCCATTGTAATCATCTTATCATACACACCTGGTACAGACATAGCCACTTTAGCTTGATATCAATAATTTAAATTATTGATATCTAACTTTAACTATAAAAAGATTATCATTTTCGTAATCAATTCTATATCATATAATCATTCTATAATAATGAAAATTATATCCAATATAATGACTTCATAATCAACCTCCAAGCCTAGATCATATAGATTATGTCACAAAATCATTTAAATCTCATATAACATATGACAATTATTCTTGTTTCAAGAATAAATTATTTTCAAGTATAAAATCTCAAATGAAAGTATAACCTGCTCTATGATCTATTAGATTTTTCTTCATGGGACAATCCTCAACTCGTAGAGCTATTAAGATCATATACTCTATGGTTTATTGTATTTTTCTTTATGGAACAATCCTCACCTCGTAAACCTATTAAGATCATATGCTCTATGGTCTATTTATTTCTCTCTATGAGATAATCCTTACCTCGTAGAGCTGATAGGTAATAGCATGTTGATGTCCTTATCTCAGATACTCAATAGTCTATTGGATTTTTAAATATTGGATAATCTTCACTTCGTCGAGTATTACATCAATACTAGCTCGTTCGATCGAAAACAAGTGAAATAGCTTCATAGCCCCAAAACAAAATAAAACCTAATTCACTAATCTGAACTCACAGGCCACGTAAACAATATAGCCAATACCATCAAACAAGTATGTAAGCCATTTCAAACTATTTCAAGGTAACATACATCAAATCTTGTTTACTTACTTCTATAATTCTGGCCTTGTAAGGCCTATCATTAAATACCTATCAATATATATTTTCAAGTTAATCTAAAAGACTAATTTTTATCGAGACTATTAGATTATACCCATCACTATTTTACACCGTATAGTTAATCCTCACCTATATCGTATAGATTTTATCAAAAGACCAATTCTAATATCAAATCTTCATCTATTTTTAAGATCCCGTCCACTCTATTTTGAGCTGTATGGACAATCCGTAACCAGTAAGAAAATGTGTACACAAATAGATAGCATACTATATAGCATAGGAATATTGAATCTCATCCATCCTATTTTGGACTACATGGTTGATCTCATCCTTAGAACTATTGGATTCCACTCATTCTATCTCGGACTATGTGATCAGTCCTCACTTTTAGACTATTGGATTCCACCCATCTTATCTCAAACTACATGGCCAATCCTCACTTATAATGAAATCAAGAACAAAGGCAAGTAAGGTCAATAACTAATATTAGTGGTACTCAAGGTTAGAATCATAAACCATGGCTCACAAGGTTGATATCAAAAAAATATACCACATAAGGTTAAATAATAAAATCACGACACGCAAGGCCAATATAAGAAATCATGGTTCCCAAGATCAAACAATAACATAAATAATCATGGCTTTCAAGGCTAAACAACAACATTAGTATACAAGGCCAATATCATAACCTTCATATTATAAAACAATAATATTCAGGCCATCAAACCTAATCAAATCATGCTGCAAATCAACCATCATCTCGTGATCAAACATAATAGGCCTTTAGCCTCAATCACACACTTAATTAATTAATCATAACCATTTTGTATATTTATCACAAATAAGGGACCATCTTGATCACGATACAATAATTATAACCATCGCCTTCTCATTATAATTATAAAATAGTTTCTAATGTCCTAAGGTATAAAATATAAGTTTTTCAAATAAAAACTTTATAAATAATAAAACAACAAAGCATAAAGGAGATAAGGATATATCCACTCACACGTACAGAGGGTGTGTACTCCTTATAACTTTTTCACTTCGTTCATCAAGTCTTCCTTCTAGTATTCGATACCTATACATACATATTGATATTCACAGTAATAATTAATTTCAAATAATTATAATCATTTTCATATACCATAAATTGCTCACTAACCCTGATCCTTAAGTCAATACTTAATAACTAGCATATATTTATTCTAGGATAACTTTACAATTAGGCATCGATTTTGAGCATTATATATATCATTGTGAAGTTAAAACATAGTAATGAAGAATAATTTTCCAAATTCAGAATGGATCAATACAAAAAATTCACTAAATTTGAGTGTCGTGCATTCACGTATCAATTTACATACTTTTATAAAAATAATCATAACTTTAAATACTTAACAAAATCTAGTGAGATTTAAACCATGTTAAAGTACATATCCAGGGCTTCAATTTGATACTAAGCATACCAGAAATTGATATCTAAGATAAAAATTATGAACCCCGAAAGTAGCCCTATTAACATTATCATTTCCAAAATATTCAACTCTTGTTAAAAACTTAGATTAATAATTCTAAATCATCTTACATGCATCTATAATCCACTTATTTCTCACTTAATGCATCAATATCATGCTTGGTGCTTCATATCCTTAATGAATCATGAAACCCTATTTTCAAAAATGATTCACAAATATAAATCAAACCAAATCATGTTTAGAAACTTATCAATACCTCAATATAATCTTAGAAGAACACTCTCTTCATTCTTAGTAGAAGATCTTTTGTTTTCATCAAAACTCTAATAAACTTTGATTACTATGTCAATAACTTTTTTGGCAATCCATGATCATAATCAAGTTCTCTTCATCGATACGAGTTTAATGATATAAATGGAATGTTAATTGGATAAATATTTATGAAGTTAGGGTTGAATAATCTTTCTCTTTCTTTATTCTCTCTCTATTATGTTTTATTTCTCAAAAAATAGAAGAGACGATAATGGAGAAAAAATAATCCATCTCTTATCCTTAGCTTCTATTTATAATGTCTTACATATTTATAAAATTATCCACAAAAATTTAGAAGAAAGAAGATTTTAGAGAAGATAAAATGTGCTTTTTTCTTTGTTAAAATACTGTTGATATGTAGAAAGTATCGATACATTTGATTTTAGGGCTCAAAGTATCGATACTTCCTTCTAAAATATAAATATTTTCTTACGCTGAAATCATCTTGCATAACGTATTCATGTGAAAAGTATTAATACATTCAATTTTAACTTATAAGTATCGATATTTTCCTTCGAAATGATAGAAATAGTGAAGTTATGAGGCAGAGTATCAATATATATACTATTTTCCTTTGAAAAGTATTTATACATGCTATGAAAACATGATTTTCGTGCCTAAATATCGATATTTTTAGGCCAATTATGAATACTTTCATGCAAGGTATCGATATGATAATTATCATTCAAATTCTTGTATTCTAATGCCATTTTCTTTCTTGTTCAAAGTTCGATTTCACTTTTGTTCCTTTCTATAGAATCATATTTCTATCCTATTTCAAATGAACCAAAGCTTATATCAAAAATTCATCCTAATACATAGAAATTTTGGTTGGAAGTATGGGTGTCCACCCAAAATTCTTATAAAAATCTAACAATAATCTGGTTCATTATTGACTTTGATTCTCTCTCATATGATCTCAGATTTGATTCAAATTTAATTCATTACATTCGTATTTGAGTCATCTTTAATTAAAAACAAACGTCTCATTATTTGGATTTTTAAATCAATAGATATTCAACTCAGAAGCTCAATTGTGTAGTGAGAATCTTATGAACACTTTTGAAAACTTAACAAATTTTATCTAAAACTTATCAAATCACTTAGTAATCATCACTACGGGTCCAATAATCAATAATACATACAAATACAAAGTTCTCAAAATAATAAAATATCTTTCTAGGGCAAAATAACCAAAATACCCTTGAACAAAAATACAAGGTATTACAACTTCATTACCTTTATTTATGATATGTCAAGATATAGACAAATATATTTGATGAAATATAAATCAAAATCCTTTGAAAATTTAAAAAATAAAGTTGATAAATAGATATTAAAAAGTATTAAGATTCTACAATCAGATTGTGAAGTGAGTATTTGATTATTGAATTTCAAAAATTCTTGATGGGTGGTTCCTACCAAAGTAGCCTACCAAACCACTTAGGCAGTAGTTTGAAATAGTATCTATTTTATAGGTATAGGATTTTTGCATCTCGAATCTCCACTCAATATTTTTAGTAAGTTGAAGGCCATATTCATGCCCATGCTAACAATAAATGAAATATTTTTTTCTTTTTGGGTTATTGAAAACCAAAAGCCTAAGTAACTATCCTTCCAAGACTTTCATGTCAATAGAGCAAGGATGCTTAGGATTATCAAAATTTGGTGTTGAAGAATAATTTAAGTTTTATAAGTCATGATGACTTTAGAAAATCTACGCGTATTTGATTTGGATTTATATCCTATTTAAATGAGTTCTCTTCTAGGTTAAACAGAGGTTTTCTAAAGATTTTAGGATAACTGATTCCTCTTATTTGTAAACTTTAGATTTTCTAAGAGTTTTAGAAAAGGTTATTTATTAAGGATTTTAGGAAAGGTTTGTTTATAAATATAGGATTTTTTTTAAGATCATAAAAGTCTAAAAGGAGAGATAAGTTCTCAAAGTTGAGAGAAACTTTCTAGAGATATACTAGAGCCATTAGAAAGACTTGTGAGCTCAAGGTAAGGAAAGATAGTATGGTTGTTTTAAAAAATTTTACTTGGTCTTGTATTCTTTGAAATCTTTGGATTAAGACATATTCTTCTTCTTTAAATTTCTAGTGTTCTTATATGGTTTGATTGTTTGTTTGAATTATTATGGATTAGGTCATTTTGTGATTCTTTTTTAATTGATCTTGAAAGTTGATTTTGATCCGAATCAAGAAATTAATATTCCACTAAGATTTCTTAGTTCATACAAGTGCTATCATGATACTTGTTTTTTCTACAGTTGCAACTAAAAGATAAGTATCTATCAGAACATTTTAGTCTTTTCCCTTTTCAATATTTTAATTGGTTTAGACATTTGGAATTAGGTTTTGTCAACCATAAACTGCTTAAGTGTGCATGGACTATTTCCTAAGATTATTGTCACTTCTATATAACCATCAATGGGGTTGTTAGAATATATTTCAAAGTTAATTGAACTCGAAGATTGTGTTTATGGTGCTGAACTGATTTTTGTAGCCTTAGAGAGATCACTTTCCCATTTTTTTTAAATCTTAGATTCATATTTCTGTTGGTTGGTTCAACATATTTTTACTTTTCTTTGAAGCCAAAATAAGATTTTGACCTTGACCACTTTAAACTGTGATGGTTCTAGAGAAATTTAGTACTTTATATAAGTTTCTTCACTAGATAAAATCTCATGTAGTTTAGAAATTGCATCTTTAAAAGCTTTGTATTGAAGTTAATACACATTTGAATTTTGCCTTGCCTCTAACTGTATTCTTTTATGTGGTTTATCGTACAGGCACGTTGGACGCTTTGGCCATTTGCTATCTTGTTACCTATGGTCTAATCGCTATAGAACAAAGGCTTCTTTGGTTGGACTATGTACAATATAGATAATAACTTCATTACTTCCTATATTTTCTACAGAAAACAGAAGAAGAATGAAATATCATTACAGATATCTTAGTTTTTTTTGTGCAGGTCATTTCTTGAGGACTCCCAAGATGGCATTAAAATTTCTCTGATGGATAATAATTATTATGGGTTGACTGATAGGCTAGTTACACTGACAGTAACCCTTGATGAGCAGATGAGGGTTATTGTATTGATTCTATCTATGCTAGCTGATGATGCTCATTATACACAGAGTATGATTGTTCATTTTTCAAATGTTGGTATCTCTTTTGTAATTAAACTGTTGGGTTCGAAAATCAGAGTTGAAAACTTTTCTAACTCATAGCTTTTTGGTAATTGGTTTGTCGGAAAGTCACAATCTCAGGGTCACGGAGAGCAATCCATGCGGCTGAGTCCGTGATAATGCAGAAGGTAGCTTATGCTTCTGAGAGATTGATGGATTAATTTCTTAGTATTGCAACCAATTGTTATTGTTCTTTTGGCAAAGTGCTTATGACTTAAGAAAACATGTCAACGTTTTTTCTGACAAAGTTAAAAGGTTATCGTTTTATTGAAGACGACGATGGGAGTAGAAAGATGAACGGGAGTTGTTGCCATACATATTATAAACTTGATAAATTAAACATCGTAGATTTGATATAATGTGCTATTTAGTCAACATTTTTGGGTTTAAATTTAATTCAAAAATAATTGAAGAAGTTGAGAATTTTATTTGGCTTTGAATTTAATAAAAAAATAATTGAAAAAATTGTGAACTTTGTTGGGATTTCGTTGGTATGCATCGGCAAAGAGGTTTAGGGTTACTAGTAAAGAGAAAATAATGAGGAGAGCTGGAAAGCAAAATTTGCTGGCTAAGAACACAGAGAAAATTACGTCTGTCTAAAGTGGTCAGTTTTCTTTAAATAACGTTGGAATTTTAGCTATCTGAAGTGGTCAATTATTAATTCTTTTTGAAGAGAAATTATGATTTATATCTATGTAAATATATTATAACTATTGGAAATTTGGCTAGGGACTGCCGTAGAAGATCTAGCTGCAATTATGATTTGTTTTTCTGTTGATACAATTGTCATTACCTGATAGGAAGATTGTGAGGTTGGTTCAGGTATTAAGTCATAGGTTCTTGGGGACTTATTTGTATGAGTTTTAGGACTTAGTTGTAAGATTTTAAAACTTGTATAAGTAAGGTTAGAATGGATATTGTACATGATTAGGTTGTTGAGTTTGTTATTTTTTTCTATTTTTTGTTTCGTAGTCTTTCTGTTGTATTCAACAGCCTGGCATTTAAAAGCTGGATGGAGGTCTTTGTAATCAGATTTAACAACCTGGAATAAAACATACTTTCTTTGATCTTTCTCTCTTCCTCTTGTCACTGTAGTCAGTTTTCTTTCTTGTGTCTTTTGTTTTATCTTTTCGTCTTCTTGACTGTTCATCAATTGTATTTTGTAGGAAGCATCATTATAGATTGATCTTGCTATTCTTGGAGGTGACGCAGACTTACAAATTATAAGAGGTTTAATTTGGGTAATGAATCTCTGTTAATCTGTTCTGGAAAAATTCAACAAGAAGTGGTATCAGAGCTATACAAAATACGCAGATCAAGAAGATAAAATAGTGCAAGCAAAGTTCACGATTGAGAAGTTTTCTAGTGATGGTGACTTTAATATGTGAAAGCTGAAGATGAGGGCTTTGTTAGAGTATGAAGGGTTAGATTCCGCACTGGAAGAGCAAGGTATCAAGACTAAAGGAAAAAGTTTGAATTTGAGTCAATGAGATACAAAGGAAGGCAAGAGTTATCTGTCCTTATCAGGTAAGGTGTTGAGGGAGGTTTCTAAAGAAACTTCAACCCGAAGAATATGGCAGAAGCTTGAGGAAAGATATACGGTGAAATCAACAAGAAAGAAACTTTATCTAAAGAAAAAGATGTATGTTTTTTATCTTGAAGAAAGAGGTTCAATTGAAGACCACTTGGACATATTTAATAAACTCTTGCTTGGCTTAGAAATAGTAGATGTAAAGGTAGAAGATGAAGATCAGGCTGTCATGGTTTTGACTTCACTTCCCCCATCTTATGAATACTTTGTTGATACCTTGTTATATGGAAGAAGTACCCTATTAATGGAAGATGTTAAGAGTACCTTGAGTTTAAAAGTATTAAACAAGAAAATCCAATACAAGGAGACTGTATCTGGAGAAGGATTGAATGTGAGAGGCAGATCTAGGAAAAAGAAGAATAAAGCGAGGAAAGAATCCAAATCAAGAACAAGGGGCAGATCATTAAAGTGTTATCAATGTCATAAGGAAGGGCACTTCAAAAGAAATTGTCCTGAGAAGAAGACACAAGGTGCAGAAATGAAAGGAGTCCAAAAACCAGAAGCTATAATGACATCCAAAGATAATTACCAAGAAGCCTTTCTGCTATTGGCAGTCAGCAACAATCTTTTTAAAGAGTGGATTTTGGATTCTGGTTGCATATACCACATGTGTCCCTATAAGCAATTCTTTTCATCCTTGAATTTAGAAGATCATAGGAAGGTTTTGCTAGGTAACAATATAACAGTTGATGTAAAAGGTTTAGGTACCATTAGGATGAAGAGGAGTATGGTACACTACTAGAATTAAAAAATGTAAGGTTTGTCCTAAGCCTCAAAAGAAATCTGATCTCCTTGGGTATGTTAGAGTCCTTAAGTTGTATTTTTAAAGGTAAAAATGGTAGTCTCAAGGTGTGTAAAGGTCCTTTGGTATTCATGAGAGCTGAGAGGAAAAATGGTCTATGTGTTCTTCAAGGTTGTGCGGTCACGGGAGATATAAATGTGATAAAGAAAGAAAGATCAAGAAGGCATTTACTATAGCACCAAAGACTAGGGCACTTAGGGTTTAAGGGGCTACTTGAATTGAAGAAAAGAGATTTACATGGAGAAGGAGTTAGGACTAAGATGGAGACTTGTGAGTGTTGCATATATGATAAACATCACAGGGCTAGTTTTGAGGAAGTTAAGATGAATACCAGTCAGATATTAGAGTACATACGTGCTGATGTATGGGGACCAGCACAAACTTACTCATTAGATGGAGCTAGATATTTCTTGTCAATTATAAATGAATTCTCAAAGAAACTGTGGGTATATATTCTGAAATTTAAAGATCAAGTGTTTGAGAAGTTCAAACAATGAAAACGCTTGGTAGAAAATCAGACAAATTTGAGAGTTAAAACTTTGAGGACAGATAACGGTCTAGAATTTTGTAACTTTCAGTTTGATAACTTTTGCAGGGAGAATGGAATCAAGAGACATAAAATCGTGGCTTATATTCCTCAACAGAATAGTGTTATCAAGAAAATGAATAGAACACTTCTTGAAAGGGTGAGGAGTATGTTATTATGCTCTAGTCTTTCTAAAAGGTTTTGGGCAGAAGCAATTCATACAGCTACATATATGGTTAACAGAAGTTCATCTTTTGTGTTAGATTTTAAAACATTAGAAAAAATCTAGGCAGGTAGAGCATTATCCCTGCATCATTTGAAGACTTTTGGGTGTACAACATATACTTATTTGAAGCAAGGGAAACTGGAACCTAGAGTAATCAAAGGAGTGTTTAAAGGCTATCCAAAAGGTGTTAAAGGCTAGAAGATTTGGTGTTAAGATGATATTGGTGGAAGGTGTATCATTAGTAGAGATGTTAAGTTCATTGAGGATGGACTTAACCATGACAATTTTAAACAAAATGAGGAGTCTTCAAAAGGTTCTGATGATACCGAAGATGAGATGGAGCTTGAGACAAATAATTCAAAGTCTAATAAACCTCTACAACACTCAGAAAATGAAGATGCTAAAGTAGAAGCACAGACAGATGATCAACAAAAGGATTTGCAGGAGTATTTACTAATAAGAGATAGAGAGAAAAGATAAATACGACCACCTATGAGGTATGGCTATAAAGATATAACTATATTTGCTTTTAGTGCAGCAGAGGAGGTGGAGTTTGCAGAACCTGCAATAGTTGAAGAAGCTTTAGAAGATGTAGAAGCAAAAAATTGGTACCAAGCCATACAAGAAGAGATGAACTCCTTGATAAACAATGAAACATGAAAGTTAGTGCAACTGCCACAAGATAGAAAGGTAGTAAACTATAAATGGATTTATAAGAAAAAGGAAGAAGCAGATAGAACCATCAAGTATAAAGCTAGGCTTGTTGCTAAGGGTTTCACCCAAAGAAAAGGCCTAGATTATACAAAAATATTCTCACCAGTGGTGAAAAAAGTTTCGATGAGAATAATCCTTGCTTTGGCTGCTGTAAATGATTAGGAGCAAGAACAAATTGATGTGAAGACAGTCTTTCTCCATGGAAACCTGGATAAAGAGATCTACATGAAGCAACTTAAGTGTTTTGAAGTGAAAGGAGATGAAAACCTAGTATGCTTATTAAAGAAATCATTATATGGTCTTAAGCAATCTCCTAAACAATGGAACCTAAAGTTCGATAAGTTTATGAGCAGGATTGGTTACACAAGGAGTGCTTATGATCAGTGTGTGTACTTCAATGAAAGTAGGTTGGATGACATGATTTTTCTATTGATCTATGTAGATGACATGCTACTAGCAAGCAAAAGAAGAGATAAGCTGCTAGAATTGAAAACTATTTTGTCAACAGAGTTTGAAATGAAAGATCTTGGAGCAGCAAAGAGGATTTTAGGAGTTGAAATAAGCAGAAACAAAGGAGAAGGTTGGCTGAAATTAAACCAAAAGAGATACTTGCTGAAAGTCCTTCAGAAGTTTAAGATGAGTGATGCAAAGGTTGTGAAAGTACCCTTAGCTGCTCATTTTAAACTCAGTAAAGATCAATGCTCGAATACAACTCAGGAGAAGCAGGAGATGTATATGGTTCCCTACTCTAATGCAGTAGATTGCATGATGTATGCAATGGTGTGTACAAGGCTAAACTTGGCTCATGGTTTGAGTGTTGTAAGTAGATTCATGGTAAATTCAGGAAGATCACACCGGATGGCAATAAAATGAATGCTTAGATATATAAGAGGCAGTCTGGATTGTTGTTTATGTTACTCTAGGGATTGGCAAGAAACAGATGAGGTGATCAAAGGTTATGTTGATGTAGATTATGCTACTAATTTGGACAAAAGAAGATATTTGTTTGGGCATGTATTTCTGCTGAAAGGATGCATTATAAACTGGAGAGCTTCATTGCAACAAGTTTTGGCTTTGTCAACCACCGAAGCGAAGTATATGGCTGTGGTAGAAGCAGTAAAAGAAGCTATCTAGTTGCAAGGTTTTATCACTGAATTGGGAGTAATGTGTCAAAATCCAACAATGTTATGTGACAATCAAAGCACAATACACTTGGCAAAGCATCAAGTGTTCAATAAGAGGTCTAAACACATGGATGTAAGACTTCATTTTGTGAGAGATGTACTAGTAGAAGGAAGGATAAAACTTATGAAAGTCAGAACTGAGGATAATATTGCAAACATGTTAACCAAAGTAGTGGCTGTTGGAAAACTTAAACAATGCTTGAAGTTGATAAACTTAGGCTCGGTTTAAGAGGTTATGGCTGAGATAAAGTCATAAACTGAAGGAGTTAAAAACTGGTTATAAAGGCTAGATGTAGCAGAAGTAGGAGGAAGATGTGCATGACTTAGTACAGAACCAAGATGGAGATTTGTGAGGTTGGTTTAGGTATTAAGTCATAGGTTTTGGGGGACTTATTTGTATGAGTTTTAGGACTTAGTTGCAAGATTTTAAAACTTGTATAAGTAAGGTTAGAATGGGTAATGCATGATTAGGTTGTTGAGTTTGTTATTTTTTTCTATTTTCTGTTTCGTAGTCTTTCTGCTGTATTCAACAGCCTGGCATTTAAAGGCTGGATGGAGGTCTTTGTAATCAGATTTAACAACCTGGAATAAAACATACTTTCTCTGATCTCTCTCTCTTCCTCTTGTCACTGTAGTCAGTTTTCTTTCTTGTGTCTTTTGCTTTATCTTTTCTTCTTCTTGAGTGTTCATCAATTGGAGCTTGCAGGAGGCATCATTATAGATTGATCTTGCTATTCTTGGAGGTGACGCAGACTTACAGATTGTAAGAGGTTTAATCTGGGTGATGAATCTCTGTTAATCTGTTCAATATCTGAAGATACCAAATCAGATGGAAAATTTATATTGTCGTCCATAGGGTAATATATATGAAAGGAAATAAGCAAAAATGCTTGTGCTTAAATTGGAGCTTATTTTTGTGAAATCAGTTAGAATCGCTTGTCTGTCAAGAGAGAACTTGGGTTTGGGCGCAGGAACTTTTTGAGAGATCCAACAAAAATGTTTGAAGTATTTCATTCTTTAACCTCATTTGTTTCATGAAGTGCTGAAATTGAGAATGTTAAAGGACAAGGAACTATTTTCTGATCTGATTGAGAGCCTATTCAGTTTTGATGTTGAAAAAGCATTAAATACTGATAAATATTTCTGTATATGTTTTCATTCTAAAGTGAGTTTGTATACATTTGTAAGGGAGAGCAAAGCTATGGATTTGTGTCAATTTCTTTAAACTTTCGATGCTATTTTTATTTTTAGAACACCCACGTTTTCTTCTCAAAAATTTATCACCTAACTCTTTTCCAAAAACGAATTCAGAAAATCTACAAAGAAAATCATGTCAACGGCAACAATTTTGGCTTCAATATGCTTCGATATATTGACTAATATATAAATTTTTAAATTACTTGTTTTCTGTCTGTATTTAAAAGAAAATAAAAAAAAAAATCACTATTTTTTGTCTGAGTACCATGCAAGGCGACAGCCCATAAAACATGTTATTCATGTGAGTTAATGTTTGTTTGCATTCTTGCATCTTTGATTTATCATGTTATTTTTATTTGTTAATAGCTATTGCATTTTTTGGGGGGGTTGTATGGTTAAGAGAGGCTGCAGGTCGACGTAACATCTGGTGCTGCTAGTTCTACCTATTTAACCAATTTTTTTTTTATTGCGCAGGCTGGGCCAAATGATAACTTGAAGGATGTGGTGTTAAAGCTTTTGCGAAATGAGGTGGCACTGTTCCCATAATCTATTTTCCATTTTCTCAGATGATGTTCCCATAATTTTTTGTTGATTGTTCATTTTCTAGAATACTAAAATGTAAGCCTTTTAGTTAGTTTTCAAAATAGTGGCTCATGCGCTATTATTGATTAATGTATATTAATTTCAGGTATTTGTAGGTATTCTAGGCATTGTTCTAGCTCATTGCCCATTTTAAGGCTCCCATTTGTGCAATTCCTATGGGTATATAGGTTCCCAAAATTGGAGAACCAGTTCGATAACCATTGGTAAAGTTGACACTTGTACTTCATGGCCTAGACTTTTCAACAAGTTCAGATGATTAAGAGTTATTGCAGGTGCTTATTTTGTATTTTTTAGTAAATTCAAACATAGAATCCGTCAAAGCGTGGTGTTGATATTTTTTCTTATATTTTTCACAAAAATGTGTAAATCCAAAATTTAGCTAAGAAATTTATAGAAACTTTTTATTTTGATGATAACAAAATTGAATAATTGAAAGAGACAATAAAATGTAACTTAGAAAATGAAAAATGAGTGTACACGTGAAATCAAACTACTAATTGAAGTCTCTTACGAATTGTTACACGTATATTTGTAGGTATTTGATTACAATATTTACATAATAATATGTTCAAAGAATATGTTTTTACTAAGTCAAAATATTTTATGGACTTAGTCATTATATTTACAAAATTTAAAATATTGTGGACTTAGGTGTCATGTTTTCTAACTTGTATAACAAACTAGCTAAATCAGTATATTCATTAAACTTACAAAATTCTATTCATAAATGTTAATTTTTCAAAACTAATAAACTCTTGTGATAAAGTACAAGTATGATAAAATATTTGAAATTTGGACTTTTTTGCAAAGTTTTAAAATCTAAGTAATATTTGATTACAATGCAAAAGTTTAAATTTTTTAAAAAGAGTTTGATTGAACGAATTGATTGATTCGTTTAAATGAATCAGGTTAAGGGCATTCAAATGCACAAAACAAGTTTCTTGATTGTACGAATAAATTCTCTTATTTGTTTGAATAAATTAATGCTCATTTCGAGTTGGGGAGTTCTGTTAAATTCAGTTGAACATATTAATAAATTCGTTTGAATGAATTGAGGGATTTGTATGACCGAATAGGTCAATTTTTGAGATCAAAAGACTCGATTCGTGCAACACTCTTTGTAAGAGATTCAAAAAGGGGGTTGGTCTAATGCTTAAATCTTTTTATTTTACTTGTAATAGAGTGAAAGAAAGAGGTTTTTTCACTTGGGTTGATTTAATTGAGCATTCTTGAGAACTGTTTAAAAAGGTTTGGAGGTAAACTCGTAAAATCTCCATTTGTAAAAGTTAAAACTGGTAATTCAGTTTTTCTTTTTTAATTGCTTAAAGGTTATTGGATAGTTAAGAAAAATTGTTTATTTACCATAAATTTTAGAAACCTAGTTCACCCTTCTATTGGGTTACCTCATTAGTATTTTATTTGGTACCAAAACTCGGCTTTCTTGTTTAGGACTTAATCTTCTAAGAGTAAATCATGTTAGTTATCGGACAAATTGAAGGTCAATCCACCACTAGGCTCCCATTTTTTAATGGGAATAACTATGTACATTGGAAAGTAAGGATGAAATCTTTTTGCAAGCTATTGATTATGAACTTTGGAAGATAGATAACAATGGTCCATTCATTTCTAAGAAGATAAATGAAAAAGGAGAAAGTGTTCTAAAATCAGAGGATGAACTAGATGAGGTGGAATTAAAAAAAGTTTTCCTAAATGCTAAAGCCATCTATACTTTGTATTATGTGGTCAATGAAAAATATTTTCCTAAGATATCTTTGTGTGAAAGTGTTTAAGATATATGACATGCATTGAAGGTAGTTTATAAGAGCACAAATCAAGTGAAAGAATTTAAGATTAGTAGACTTACTAGGCAACATAAATTGTTCAAGATGGAACTCTAAGAGTCTATAAATGCTATATATACTAGGTTTACGAACATAGTGAATTCTCACAAAACACTTAGGATAAGATAACTACTATTGAAGAAGCCAATGATTTTAATACTCTATCATTTAATGATCTAAAATATTCTCTTATGAATTATAAGGACAAGCTCTTGGATGACAAAATTGATGGGGATAAAAAGAAAAAAAGTATTACCTTTAAAGCAACAACTTGTAAGAGTGATAAGGAGAGTAATGAAGATGATGATGAGGCTGTAGTACTCATGGCAAGAAAATTCAAGAAGTTTATCAAATACAAGAAGAATTTTGAAAGAAAGAATTTTAGAGAGTATCTAGTTGATAGTTTAAAGGGAAAAAGAAATAAGAAAATGAAGATACTTTTTTTGAATGTAAGAAGCCTGGTAATATAAAAATTGATTGTTCTCTTAACAAATATAAGAAATTCAAAAAGAAAGGAAAGAGGGTTATGGTTGTTATTTGGGATGATGAAAAAAAAGCTACTTGGATGAGAAAATCACAAATAAAGTGACAAATACATGCTTCATGTCTATATATAAGGAAGTAGACACTTTGTATGATGAGTGCTTTTCTGAAAGCACAAATTTGTGCCTCATGACTACAAATGGGAAAGATATGCTTTTGAGGAGTTATATAATGACTTTAAAAAATTACTTTCCAAAAACCCAGTCTCTTAAAAAGTATATTGATAAACTATCAATTGAAATTTCTCTTTAATAAAAGAGAAAAATATTTTTGAAAAAGAAAAGGAAGATCATTTAAAAGAGATTGGTAATCTCAAGGAGCAGACAAATGAGTTAAATGAAATTGTTCTAAAATTTACAAAAGGTCAAAAGAATTTAGATCTACTCTTTAGGTCTTAAAAATATGTGTTTGACAAATGTGATATTGAATACTAACCTCATACTAAACAAAAATTACTTTGTGAATTCATATCTAAAAGTGGAAGTCAATGCTACTTGTCACTATTGCAATATATTTGATAGGTTAGTCAAAGATGTCTAATTAAGAAAAATGCATTATGCTTTCAAATCTAAAACTCATACTTTCATTACTAGACTATTGCAATTTCTTCACCTATTTAAGCCATCAAGAATAGCAAGTTTAAGAGGCAAGCATTATACTTTTGTAATAATTGATGATTTTTTCAAATACACTTAAATACTACTTTTAGCCTCGAAAGATGAGGCCATTTATATACTTTCAAAAATTTTCAAAAAGATTCAAAATAAAAAAGATACCACCATTGAATGCATAAGAGCAATCATAGTAGTGAATTTAAAAATCAATTTTTGGATGAGCATAGTATTGAGTATCAATTCTCATCACCTAGGACTCCTCAACAAAATAATGTAGAAAGAAAGAATAGGTTTACTCAAGAAACGGCTAGAGCCATGTTATTTGAAAACTCATTACCTCAATATTTTTGGGCCGAAATCATTAATACCACATGTTATTTGTTGAATAGAAGCTTGATTAGACTTATCCTTGATAAAATTCTTTCTAAGCTTTAGAATGATAGAAAACCTAATTTTGGATACTTTAAAGTCTTTGTGTCAAAATGCTTTATTCTTAACACCAAGGATAATTTGAGTAAATTTTATTCAAAATTTGATGTAGGTATTTTTATCAGTTATTTAATGACTAATAAAGCAGAGTGTTCAATAAAAGAACACTAATTGTTAAAAAACCATGAACATTACCTTTAATGAATCTAACCTTTTTTCTACGGACTAAGTTATTATTGATAATGACATTATAGATAATATGAAAGATATGCAACTTGAGGAGGTAAAGGAAGATTCATATAAGGTTTTCACAAAAGGAAAAGAGGAGAACACCTTACTAAAAGAAGAGGAAGCACACAAAGAGGTAAATAGAAATACCCAAACACTCCTCAAAGAGTAGAGGTTTGTAAAATCTCATCCTAAAAATTTAGTTTCAAATACTTTGTCTCATAACATTATGACTAGATCTTATAATAGAAACATTTGTAATAACATAGCATTTGTTTCTCAAATTAAACCCAAAACTTTTCTTGAAACTAAAAAGGATGAATATTATATTATAGCTATGTTAGAAGAGCTAAACCAAATTTAAAAAAAAATCAAGTATGAAAATTAGTCCCTAAGTCGAATCATTAATCCATCATTAGAACTAATTAGATTTTTAGAAATAAAATAGATGAATCTAGTGTGATTGTAAGAAATAAACTAGATTAGTGGCTAAATGTTACAACTAGCAAGAAGAGATTAATTTTGATTAAACTTTTACCCCTACAACTAAACTTAAATCCATTAGAATGCTTCTTGCTTTTGTATGTTATAAAGATTTCATTTATATCGAATGAATATAAAAAGTGCATTTTTAAATGGATACATTATAGAGAAAGATTATGTAGAGCAACCTCCTAATTTTAAAAATCACATCTTGCAAAACCATGTTTGCAAATTATCAAAAGCCTTATATGATTTAAAATAATCTCCTAGAGTTTGTTATGAAAGGTTTTACAAATTTCTTTTGAAAAATGGGTTTAGCATGGGTAAAGTTGCTACAACTCTTTTTTATCAAATATAAAGACCATGACTTACTAATTATACAAATTTATGTCGATGATATAAATTTTGGTGTTACTAACATCTCTTTGTGTGAAGAGTTTTCTAAAAGTAAGAGAAAGGAGTTTGAGATAAGCATGATGAAAGATTGAAGTTTTTACTTAGATTATAAGTTAAGTAATTAAAAGATAAGTTTTCATCAACCAAGCCAAATATATCAAGAACCTACTGAAAAGATTTGAGATGGAAGAATCAAAAATTGCCACAACACTTATAAGTTTGTCAATCAAAATTGACAAGGATGAGATAGGTAAAGAAGTAGATATAAGCGATGTAGAGGTATGATCGACTCAATTCTTTAATTAACTGCTAGTAGATAGGATATTATATTTGTTGTATGTTTGTGTGTTAGATTTCAATCATGTCCTAAAGAATCTCACTGAAATATTGTTAAGAGAATTTTTAAATATTTGAAAGGCACAATAGAATCAAATCTATAGTATCCTAGAGTGACACTTTTTGAATTGATAAACTATGCCAATGCTAACTTCATCAACTATAAAGTTGATAGAAAAAATACTAGTGGCACTTGCAATGAAACCCGTCCTTTAGTATTATGGGTATAACAGTAATTTTTTCAAGAATTTCTGTGCATGTTATCATGTTTAGATTATGCACAAGAGGGTATAAAACTTAAAGATTTTGTTGGAGTAAGATTATGGTGTGGGATAGGAGTCTCTGAGAAAGAGCTGGATTTTTAACCCCAAAATCATCTCTAATTGACAAAAAGTTTTATTTCACTTTTGTACAACTTGGAGAGAGTTTTCTATTAATATATTATGGGTTCTATGATGATACCCGAGCTAAAAGTTATAGTTTTTTGAAGTAATAGTCCTCGGAAGGAGAACCAAAAGCAAAGGTATCGATACATTTAAGAAAACGTATCAATATGTTGGGGGCAAGACTAAACATGTCGATACCTTTAAAGAAGGGTATCGACACCTTTCAGAGTTAAGGGCCAAATGTATCAATATGTTGAAGGCATGTGAAACCCATTCTTTGGACATAATAGTAAATCCCTCAAGAATTTTTGTGCATGTTATTGGGTTTAGATTATATACGAAAGGGTATAAAACTTGAAGATTTTGTTTGAGTAAGATTATGGTGTAGGATGGGAGTCTCTGAGAAAGAACTAGATTTTTGATCTCAAAATCATTTCTAATTGAGAAAAAGCTCCTACCATTTTTGTAAATCTCATAGAGAGCTTTCCGATGATATATTATGGGTTTCGAGGTGATACCCGAGTCAAAAGTTATGGCCATTTGAAGTGATAGATCTCGGAAGCAGGACCAGAAACAAAGGTATCGATATGTGTAGGACAACGTATCGATACGTTGGGGGCAAGGCCAAACGTGTCAATACCTTTGGAGAAGGGTATTGACACTTTTTGTCACATCCTGACCCGTGGGTCCCACCTGTGACAACACCACAGACCTCCAGGGTATACCCAATAACACAGGATACAACCTGTAGACCTGTAAGGCTATCATAAAACCTGTTTTCACAAAAAATATTTCATCACACTTCCAATATTCATCCACATACCCAAACATACAATAGATAAAATCAAGTCACCAATATTTCTAATAGATCTATGCGCACATTAGATAAAACATTCATCATCATGAATAAACCAGTGGGGATCATCCCCTAAAC
>JAVXUL010098214.1:0-20539 GCA_035590515.1 Trichilia minutiflora | reverse complement strand
ATTGTTTTATAACCTATGTTGAAATTGATATGAAATTTTATCTGCCATGGATCTGATGGTGAATGTGTTAGAAATGTTTGTGAACTGTTTTAAGAAAACAGGTTTTTATGGTAGCCTTACAGGCCCACAGGTTGTATCCTGGGAGATTGGGTACACCTTGGAGGTCTGTGGCGTTGTCACAGGTGGGACCCACGGGTCGGGTCGTGACAGTAATGATTAAATTGAACTCTTAATTCTCAATTTTAAGTAGTGATTAAGAGTTTCCTAAATGACAGGTAGAAAACATGATTTAAAAATTAGATAAGTTATTAAAATTGACATTTAAGGTTTTAATCGGCTTAACAATGAAAGAGATGGTTAGTTACATTAGGGCTCTTGTGTTATAAACTAGGAAAAGATCGGTTAATAGACTAGAAATTTTTATTGCCTTGTGTTAATTAAACCTTTTTGTAAGTTTATTTGGAGTAATCCTTGCTTAATGCTTCAAGTCCAATGGCCACGGTAGGTTTTGTATGTAGTAGAAAATAATTTTATTTTATAAAAATTTAATTTACATGCAAAGGGTAAAATATATATAGTTTTTTTAAAAATACGCCCACCACTAATATTCGTCTCGAGTTAGCCACGTGGTGACATCCATGACTAACCCGATGAGACTCACAGTTAGTTAAATCATATCACATTATCATAAAATAAATATCATACATCATCCCCACCTGTGAAATCTCACACTTACCTAGGTGGTCTCTTTATCAGATCGATTCTAGGCTACCTTACCCTTTAGCTACAGTAACAATCCTGATTTCCATGATCGCATCACCAATATGCATCCCAACTCTTATAGCCGTCAACACTAATATGTAAATCAATAAAATAAACTGGCTCTCGGGTCATAAAATCATCAATTCTAATATATAAAAATTCGGTCCATTGACCAATCATCATAATCATAGCAAATCAATAAATCATCATTTATATAAAACACGTACATACGTATTTTTGTATAAATAGGAGTAATAAGTAAAAATTGTTTTCAAAATATTTACAAATCATTATAAACATAAATACAAAGTTTGTTCTAAAGTAACGAAAACATAAAAGATTTCACTCACTAGTTAGAGATGATACGCACTCCCTAGAGTTCCTCACTCGGATCAAATTTTTGATCCTCGCGTTCAGTGCCTATACACATATATATCAAAGCTCTATCAATACACATTTCTAAACTATAACATGACTCGTATGTGTGGAATACATGTAACCTCGGGTTTCTAAAATTGGTTTAACCTCAAAATCAGATAAAATCCTCCTTACCAATCGGTTATCAAATCCTTAATACCAAAAACTCACATTCGAACTAAACTAATGTATTACAACTCGATTTCACATTTCCTACAAGTAGACCCCATATCCTCGTCGAAACAGTAACTTGGTTACTATTTACGCCTACCCATATTTTTTGAATTCTTATTTCTACCTTCCTAATGAGTTACCCAATCTTTCTACATCCTAAATAACATCAAAAAACTTAAATTCATGCGATAAAGCTAGAAAATCTATTATGAAGCATAGTAAAATCTGTTTTTTAAAAATTAACTAAAATACGAAATAAAAGTTACAGATAGATTAGAAACAAGGCTATGAATCTTGTGGTATCGTTAGTTTCCATCAATTTGGCCTAGAACACCAAAAACCTCAATTTTGAACTCTGAAACCCTAACTTCCTCTTGGGATTTCAGTGCCCCTTGCGACAAATTGAAGCTAGAAATATGTCTAAAATGTAGAATGTAGCAAGATGGTGAAAAAAAATCAAAGAAAGGATGAAAATGGTGAGTGTGTGTGAGAGAAGCAGAGAACGAACTAACAAGAGAGGAGGAAAAGAGGAGAAGAAAGAAAACGGGGGAAAAAAGAGGGGGCTTAGCTCCTTTTTATAAAATTGGGGGCAAATTATCATTTTAATCCTGAAAATATAAGAAAAGAAGCTTCTAGAAGGAGACAAACCGATCATTTTGTACGATTCGATCGAACGAATCAATCAGTTTGTTTGATCGAAGTGGGAATCGTTCGAACGAATCGAACCCTTTGTTCGACTGAGGATTTTCTAAGCCCCTGTAAAATCACGTCGATATAGTCCTTCCACTTTAAAGTTTGCTCTTTCTATAATACTAAGCTAGTCACGTACTTCACTAACAAGCTCAGACTCATTCCTTTTCAATAAACAACCTTCTTTTTTTTATGGTTGTATGAAGAAATTGTGAGCCAAATCTTTAAGCAACTTTAATAACTCAACAGGTATACCATAGTTCATAACTTGAGAGAACCCTAGAGTTTTAGTAGCTGTAGTAATTTCTTGTGCAATTTTATCATGGTTAGGCACATTGAGCTCTGACAAAACAATGTAAGCCTATGCATAAACTCGTGCATTTTTCTTGTCAATTCTCTCTTTTAATGGTTATATATAATTCTTTGGTACGATTAAAAAGCCTTCATTCATCATAGATTTTACGTCATTGCCCTCTTGGATAATAAAGTTAAAGAGAGAGCTGTCATCGTCAAAACTTAAAGCCATTATGGTGGATTTGTTTGCACTATAAAATTTAAAACTTCTTTAAGATAAGAATTAATGTTTGTGTATACAAGCTATCTTATTTCAAGTTTTCAAGTATGATCATCGAATGATCAATTTGTTGATAAATATTTACTACTGGATGGTTAAATTGACGTGATAAATAGCACATATTAATATTTGTTTGGCTAATTCAAATTAAACTTACGTGGTTTATTTTGAAATTAGATTCCCAATTGTCAATTACTTTTAAGGTTTTTTTACAATAAAAGGGGATAATAAATGTTACGTAATTCAAAGAAAATGATAGTAGAATCAAATCATGTGAACTTTATCCCTTAAGTGTATGGGCATTATAGTAATTCTCTTATACAATTACATTCATATTGGTACATGTAGATTATGCTTTAGAGGGTATGATAAAATGAAATTTTCTTTGCGGGGGATGTATGGTGAAAATATCTTGTAAATGAGAAAAAACTAAATTTTTAACCTTAAAATCATCTTCAATTAGAAAAAGTTTCTACAATTTTGTAGAGCTCAAAGAGAGTTTTTCATTGATATATTATGTTTTCCATAAGAATGTTTGGATCAAAAGTTATGAGTATTAGAAGTGACAGTCCTCATTTGATAAAAGTGAAGAAGTATCAATGTGTGCACAGTCAAAAGTATTGATACTTGACTCTGAGGAGTTATGAGTATCGATATACAGTTGAAGAAAAGTATCGATACTTGAAACATAATGGGCAATTTAACTACAGAAAGTATCAATACTTTGGAAAAAGTATCAATACTTAGGCAGCAATTATCGTTGCGTTGTGTCAGCACGAAAAGCACCGATGCACTTCAAGGAAAGTATCGATACTCTATGAACTGTAGAGAATAATGGAGAGCCAAGTATCGATATACTATTAAAGAAAAGTATCGATACTCTAGGATAAAAAACGAACCTGAAACCTAACTCTTGACTGAAAGTATCAATACTTTGAATGTAACGAAACTGTGTAATCCTTATTTCGAGCAAAAATATCGATACTTTGAGGGAAAGTATTGATACTTTCAATATAGTGATACTGTGTAACCCATGTTTTGAGCAAAAGTATCGATACTTGGGGGAGAAATATCAATACTTTAAAGTGACGAACTTAAACGACCACCTTTTTTGAGTTAAAGTATCTATAGTTGAAGGAAGTATGGATACTTGGAAACGTGGCGAACTTTGAAGCATGGTTTTGAGGGACATTTTGCTCTTTTCAAAGCCTATTATATATAGACACAAGGGCTTTTTCCTCTCTACTTCTTTTCTCTTCTTGTCTCTCTCAGTTTTCTCTCTACTCTCTGACCTAAATTAGTTCTCACCTAAGTCTCCATCAAACTCTCTCTTTCTTAATAAAATAGCCTCAATAATCAACACTAGAACTAGGGAGCATTGTTTGATCTAAGTTTCATTCGATGATTCGTGAGGAATCAAGAGAGAAGGGTCGCAGGTATACAATAACCAAAAGATGAAATCAAGAAAAGAGCGACTCAAAACATATCTATTAGTTTGGGTAAATATATCCCTTAGCTTATTCCCTTGATTTGAGTTATCTTTGAACAAGAATCAAGAAAAAGATGGCTAGGTTATTGTTCTTGAAAACCCTAGATTTTGAGCATAATTTAATTTATCAAATGGGTTGATAAATTAGAATTTCTAAGTGTATTTTAGTGTTGAAAAGATTGAGAATAAACCATTATGAAGTGGTAATGTGAACAACCAGAGGGAGAGAGAGAGTCATTTACTTAAAAGATAAGTAATGAAGAGCATTACAAACCGTCTTACAATCGTATGCATCATATATTTTACAACTTGATTATAGTAAAAAAAAAGGCGTTAAACTTATTTGTATATGAATTTAGGTGCACAACCGTGGTTAGAGAGTCTCTGACACAAAGAGGACGTCGACGTCGAGAGGGTGGTTCTCTATCATAGAATAGTGAGTGGATATTATCTTGCCCTTTTTCTCTTTCTTAAATGATATTTAAAAATGTTTATATGTTTTTGTTTGCTTCAAATAATAAAATATATGCATATGTATGTATAATTGTAATTGAGGAGGTATTGGATATTGTTGTATGGTGACTAAAAGGGTCCCTTATTTGTGGTAGTTTAGGCAATAAATTGTATGATATATTTAGGGCCGAAGGCCATATATAGAACTGTTGATTATAATGATTGTACATGCTTGTGGCATGTTTTGTATATCTGAATAATGATGTTCGAAGGCTAGTATAAATTGATTTCATAGGTTATGACTATTTCATTTGATACCGATATTGATGATAAAGTGTGTATGGATACACACTTGTTATTTGTATAGAAATGTGGATTGAGGTTAGAGAACCAATATTTTTATTTTATTATGATTTGGCGTTGACCGTCAGTTTTCATGGTTTTGACCTTGAGTGCCACGGTTTATTTGATTTTGGGCTTTTGAGCCATCCTTCTTGATTTAGGCTGCATGGGCTGATTTTGAGTATGTTACTCGATGAGATGAGGATTGTCCATTATATAAAAATTCAATAAGCCACCGAGTATCCAATTTCAAGGCATTTAACATACTATTATTTATTAGCTCTACAAGGTGAGAGTTGTCCCATAGAGAAAAACCTAATAGAACACAGAACAGATTTCACAAAGTAGTTCTACAAGGTGAGGGTTATCCCATAAAGAGAAACTCAATAGACCACAGAGCGGATTTCACAGAGTAACTTTAAAAGGTGAGGGTTGTCCTATAGAGAAAAATCCAATAGACCATACAACGGATTATACTGCATAACTCTACAAGGTGAGGGTCATCCTAAGAAGGAAAACTCAATAAACCACAGAACGGACGATACTCTTAATAAATATTTCACTCTTGAAGAATTTAATCTCGAAACGAGAATGGCATTTCATATACCATATGAGATTTGGTAACATGGTTTCAACCTAGAAATTTTTATATTTTAAATCAATTTTTATTTATTATTCACTTACTGAGTATTTTCTTAATACTTATCTCTTATTATTCTATTTCAGGATAGTGTAGTCATAAACAGGCATAAGAAAATCGTTTAAAGTTTTTAGTGTAGTTGCAGGTACTCAACTCAATTACATATAACATGGTCCACTAATTAGAAAGATGTAGTCTTATTTTGAACTTATGTATTTTACTTAGTTGAGAGTACTATTTGTATTACGTTATTTTGAATAACTTTTATTGTATAAAAATTGTATTGACATTGATGATGATTTATATGTGTTTTAGACATGTTTGAAAATTGTAATGTTTTATTTATGATTAAAAATGGATTCAAACAAGTTTTTCAATGCCTTGCACATCCTTGGAATACATTCTAAGTAATAGAATGTACTTCTTAGGTTAGCAATGATTGCCACACGTCCACTTTTCTAGGGTTAGGGCGTGACAATACCCCTGAGTTATGAAAATGTCCATATTACCCTTAAATTTATGGAACAAGGTTTATAATCAGGGTGTTCAAACCATAAATAAAGGTTAACAGTTTAACATTATTCAAGCTTCCTTAGTAGTTTTTACCAAGTCCAACTAGTCCAACTACCAACCTTAAGATTGCGATATTAGCCACAATGAAAGGATCAAAGTTATCCAAGAGTTAAATATGGTAATAGAGGGCAAATTTTATTCTGAATCGCAAGATTGTGATACTAACCACAACATAAAGATCAAAGCTATTTAAGATTAGCTTGGTTTTAACCAGTTTGATCAAAGTTATTTAATCAAGGTCAAGATCCCACGATTAGAATACCAATCCCTTAGGCAGGCTATCGATTAATAAGGTTAAAATTATCATAATCAACTAGAGATTATTATGAAACACGTGAAGAATTAAGAGCTAAGTATTAAAGATGCAATAATCCCTAGCATTATATGATAATTGTCCTCATTTACATGTTAAATATGTGTTGAACCTAAAATCATGTGTAAATCTTAAGGCAATCATTAATTCACCACCCCATAACTAACCCCATAACTATATATAGTAGGTGATTAAAGAGAGACCTATGACACTATGCCATTGTTAGATAATTAAAGGGAGATAAGTGGCACAATCCTACTCATCTATATTGATTGTAAGGTCGCATGTGGATCCAAAAGTAATCATTAATCCACTCCTAAAGAATAAATACGATAGAAAGAAAGATATTTTTGCATCATCTTATTCATCTTTAAAACTTATAGAAGGTCGAGGCGATTGGTTAGGAGGGATTCAAATTCTTTTTATTTTAAACCTACACTCAGCAAGTTTGTCATCACTTTGTTTTTTCTTTAAAATATCCTAAAATCTAATTTAAACATCAAAGCATTTTTATAGAAATATCTATACTCTTGACCGTACCTTTCTCTTATAAATTTTATACCAACGAATCTGTGTAGTGTCCTAAGCAGCTAAAAACTTCATAAATCAATAATTTATAATAAAATTAGATAATCAATTGTATCCTTGTAATCAATAACTGCATTTTTTTTAATCATACTTCTCAAATTCTATGCTTAGATAGTGAAACTTCAATCCCTTACTTATACAGTAAATTATTGTTTAAACGTAAGCCTAAATTTGAACTACCAAAATTTTGTGCCGACTTTACTTCTTGTCTCTTATCTATTCTTTCGTCTTTATTGAGTTTTAGGATTATTAAACTTTGACAAAGTTTATTATTATATTGATTGTATTTTGTTTTTAAAAATAAAATTTTAAAAATATTTGCTAACAATAATTTTTTATAGAATTGACACAATTTTATATTAATATTTAATATTTAATATTTAAATTTTTTTTCTCACAAGTGTAGTAACTTTTAAGTTACAGCTTGATAATACTAAATAGACCCAAAGTTATTTATTATTAAATCAATAATTTTGGTCATTTTAGAATACGTCAACAACTCCTCTTAAACCTTATTAGGTAGTTTGCATTTTTCTCACCATTGATTTAAATTTTGGTGTTATTACATAAATTATATAATGATTATGTTTTTAAAAAATAAATAAATAAATAACATTTAATTTAATTTACAATTTTGTCCCTGATGAAACATTCATGTGGTGTTAGGTTGGCCGGTTTGTCCCATTTTGGACCTTGATAATCGTGTTTTGGTAGTCTTTTGCCTTTCGTTTATACTTTATCGTTGCTTGAATCAAAATTGATTTCATTTTATAATCTTCATTTGAAAATTTAAAAAAAAAAAAAAACACTTTTCCTCCTTTTTTTTTTTAAATCTTCTATATGGAATAGAATTCAATCACGCGTTCCTATAAGAGTATTCTTTTTAGGTAGATTATTTGGTTCTTATTGTAAAAATGATTTCCTTACACCAATTATAATTTTATTTTATGATTGTTAACAAGGAAAAATGATCATACTTCAACTTTAAAGTTTTTTTTTTTTATTTCTTATATCATTTGATTATATAATATATTTTCAATAATTATTAATATTACTCATAACTCTATTATATCTTTATTATTACATTAATTTTTTAGAAAAATTACATATAAATTCTTAAAATTTAATCGTGTATATACTTTAATTTTATTAATTTGAAAAATAGTCATGTAAAGTCCAATTTGTCAAAAAATTTATTCATTTTTCTTTTATAATTATTATAATATTCTCTTAATCATAATAAATTTAAGAGTTAAATATATTAAGTAATCCCCATTTTTGACTAAATGAGAAATTAATCTAATGGGTTGGGGTCTATATATGTATTTTTAAAATTAGTGAAGATTAAAATATATATTTCACCAAACTTTAAAAGTCTATATGTTTTTTTTCTCTTTCTCTCTCTTTCTTTATCAACCTTGCATTATTCATCAAATTTTGTACGAAATGAATTAATTTATTATGATATTATACTTTTATCATATTAAATTATTTATTAAATTATCTTAAATAAGTGATGTTTTTCACTTGTCATACATTCGTCATGATATTGTCATCGCTTTAATAATAAAGTTTATCAAATATATACACTCTACTTTGAAAATCTATGGCATTTTCAGCAACATAATTTATAAAATATATAATTTCTTTAGTTAATAGTTACTTTTTTAGTACAGTAGAAATACATTATTATTTTTTTTTTAAATAGTGATTGTTTATTCATCACCCACTTAACTTTTTGTTAAAAATTGTACTTAGAAAAGCTTTTTGTAATAGAATAATAGAGATTATTGTACTACATTAATTAGTTATAGATTTTCATGTAAATTATTACATTAATATTTTTCCTGAATAAATGATATTTTTAAATCAAAATATCATTTAGATTGATAAAAACTAAAAAAAAATTGCGAAATAAATTAATATCCTTTTAACACTATTCTTTTTTAGGATTGACTACAATATAATATATCAAAGATTATTACATTAATTTTATTTTAGATATTTTGTTAAATATTTTAACTTTTGTATTAAATATTTCAAATTATTTGTATATATTTTTTACTTTTAAAATTTTAACTTTTTCATTAGTTGCAAATTATTTTACATAATCTATTTGAATTTTTACCTAAAATATTTCAAATTAAAGTGCATTAATATATATATAACATGCAACGAAATTATTATAGTAAGTGATAAATAACAAATAATTTAGTGAATAGAATCAACTAATCTTGAATGGATGAGAAAAATAAAATACTCTTTCTTTAGATATTGTAATGAAATCCTTTTGTACCAAAAGGAAGACGTACAAAGGCAGCTGATAGCAGATCTAAAGTTCTAATTTTATTTCCCTGACACGTGTCTTATTGATTTCAATATGCAACTCAATGGCAAAGAATCCCCTATGTGTAATATTGTGGTAAAAAATTGAAAATTTTTAATATAAAAGTTAACATATATAGCTAGCATAAACAAAAGTGATGAAGGCATCTCTATCTTTCTATGCTTTAATTACTAATTAAACTATTGAGGGTGCAATATTAATGTTAGTATTAAAATTTATAACCTAAAACATTGGAAAGAATATTTTGTATGCTCGATGAAGACCTATTTCACCAAGTAATTAACTCATCATGATTGTTATTTCTTGACAAATTAGGTTATGCTTATATATGCCTTATATCATCATCGTCATCGTCTTCTCTGCAGCGATAATGGAGTGTCTTAGCAGCTTTTGAGGTGGTGACATGCAACAATTTGATAAGACATCGTCTTCATATCCAGTATATAATATAAAGAGCAATTAAATTATCCTTTCAAGGACAAAAGGGGACAGATATATATGTTTGCAGTGTGCCCCAAAGACCAGCTTGTGTCTTAAGCTTTACCCATATGAAAATATAAGTTATGTATATGTAGCAGTAGCAATATTAATTATTTATTAAAGATGTTCACAGGTTTCTCATTCAGTCTTCCTCTAGAAAGCAATATTGTTGTCAGTAAACAGGTGAAGCAAACTTAGGTTTTCTAGGTCATGACACACACAGCTCCTGCCCCCTCTCCAGGCTTACTTTGTTTGATACATTGTTTTCTTGCCATGTGCTTCTGCTTCTCCTTCTGCTGCTCAGCTTCCGCTTCCGCCTTATAATATTTGACCTCGGTAGTAAAAATAAGAAATAATAATGATGTTTGTAGGTAGGGTGATGTGGCTAGTGGATAGATAGCCTCCCCAAACGCAAGACAAATTCATGTTTCTTTGTGCAGAAATCATGCATGCATGCTCGAGGTCATCATCTTTGTTTATGATTTTCATATAAAAACTTAGCAACTAGATACTTGATTGAGTCAATTTATATGCAAAAGTATTTCTTCTTTCTTTTCCTTCTATCTGTCCATTTATTCGCAAGTTCAATTCCTTTTTCCCACTATCTAGATTACGCGTGCAATATTTAATTATTCCTTCGAGAATGTTTTGCAAAATTTTAAAACTAATATGACATATCTATATATATAGGCATACAAATAATAGCAGCAATGTAAATCAGTGTAGGTCCATGATATCTCCGATGATAGGGATCAATTATGAAGGAAAGATTTCAATAATTGTCCATAATTTTAGCACAAGTCCACATATATCATGATTTTCTATACATATGTACTCTCCCCAAAACCTCCTTATTTTGAAGAATTTGAAACAGTTCTTATATATTCAAGAAATAATTTTATAAATATTTTTTTTTTCAAATAACGATTAGAGTATTTTTTCATTAAGCGAGGGTTGACAAATATTCAATTAAAAATAAATATTTATCAAATACTTAAATAACTTAATTTTTAAAATTAAAAATAGCATGCGTAAAATAACTTAATTTTTTAAATTAAAAATAGAATGCGATAGTTACAAATATATGCTTAATTAGTTTTATATAAAAATAGTATCTTATTAAATAATAATTACGAAAAATAAATCCTAAAATACATTCTAAAAATTTACATTTACTATATTAAAAAAAAAGTATATTGATATACATAGTATAGGCCAATTAAAGATGGGTTTAGAGTATTAAATTATTCGATTTTGATAATGGTATTTTTTGTTGATCAATTGACCACCATCTAGCTAGGATGAGATTTACAGTTCTCAGAAGTCTCAGTTTGGGAGAATGAGACTCCTGATTTCTGAGTACTTATTGTATCAAAGAAGAAGAAGAAGAAGAAGACATTAAAATAATAAATAAACTCCCAAAAAAAAATCCCTCACAGGCATCATATGATGCTAATTACTCCATACATTTTTTCGTTTGAGACAGATTTGTGGGTCAAAGCTTTCAGGGTAAGGGGATTAAATATTTAATTTGTCTGATTGATAATTCGTTGAAAACGACATAAATTCACCTTGAGAGAGAAGATAAAAAGCAGATTCCATTTCAGTCTTAAGCTCACAATATTAATATGCTCTTGCACACTAAACAATACTGTATAATACATACCTGAATCCCATATAATAAATTAAGTATATGATGAAGAAGACAACCTTTCTATATAGATATTGATTAAATATTCGTTCAAGTTGGTGGAACTACATATTATTCAGCTTCAGAGAGAGAAAGTGAGAGGGAAATGGAGCTCACTCAGCATGGTTTCTTGGAGGAATTACTAAATCCAAGAAGAGAAACATGGGCTAGTTTTTCAACTGGTGTGAATGATCAGTATTTTCCAAGTGGATGGAACTTCAATTCTCTTGACGAAATCCCAACTTTGGTTGCAACAAATCCTTCATTTCCGGGATTTTCAGCTCCAACAGAACCTAGCTTTGAATGTCCTTTCAGTGATCAAGCATACCCTTCTGTTGATGGATTCACAGCTCCAGAGGTTGAACCATCATCATATGCCAAGAATGAAGCATGTTTATATGCAGCTCAAAATCAAGATTACCCATCAATGGTTGAGGAAGAAGGGCTTGGTCTTCTCAGAAGTGACTGCCGTCACAGTTTGAAAGAAAGAGAGACTGGCTGCACTGTTGAGGTTACGGAACAAGGTAATAATATTCAGGTTTTCGATATGGGTTTGTATGGAGAGAAAAAGAACAAGAACAAGAAGTTAGAAGGGCAGCCTTCAAAGAATCTAATGGCGGAAAGGAGGAGAAGGAAGCGCTTAAATGACCGCCTTTCCATGCTCAGATCAATAGTTCCCAAGATCAGCAAGGTAATCTAGCTATTTTCTTCTTAACATTCTTCAATACTAAAAATTTTATTATTCAAAACTTTTACTGTTCATTCAGATGGACAGAACATCTATACTTGGAGACACCATTGATTATATGAAAGAGCTACTGGAAAGGATCAAGAACTTGCAAGAAGAACAAACGCAACCGCGTTCAAATCAAATGTCAATGGACAACTTTGCAGAACTAAAGTCGAATGAAGTATTGGTGAGAAATTCCCCCAAGGTACGTTTTTTTTCCCCTTAATTGCGGATCAAGAAAGTTATAACCTAACACAGAATTAAGCACTAATTATTACCAGTGTTCAATTTTGTTTACTTCCATGACTTTCAGTTTGATGTAGAAAGGAGAGAGACCGATACTCGTACCGACATTTGTTGTGCGTCCAAGCCAGGACTATTGCTATCAACAATAAGCACATTAGAAGCACTTGGCCTTGAGATTCAAGAGTGTGTTATAAGTTGTTTCAATGACTTCTCAATGCAAGCTTCATGTTCAGAGGTTTATTTTCCTCTTTTTAATCCTAATTAATTGGTTAACATTATGTCAATTTACATGATTTCCCTCACTTTACATTAATTCGTATTTCTTTTAATGGTTTTAGGTACCTGAAGATAGGTCATTACTGAGTTCTGAAGACATAAAGCAAGCATTATTCAGAAACGCAGGCTATGGAGGAACATATCTGTAGAGGAAAGTAATGGAAAATAAGTTGATTCACTTAACAAATCCTGAAGATAAGTTTTTTTCTTCTTTTTTTTTCCAGGAATTTTGCAAGTGAGAAATTGTAATCAGATTAGTTTCTTTTAAATAAGTATTGTTAATTCATCTGAATCAGATCCATCTCACAACCTTTATTATTAGGATTATCCAATCCAACTGGGTTACTGAGGTATCTTGTATTAACAAGTTTCTATGTTCCTCCCCTAATAGAAGTCAATCAAATAATATAAAAAGAAAATTCTGGGTGTATTTTTAATAACATGGGAATTTTTTGGAATATTAGAGCAGAAATTAATGGTTAATCAATCAATTAATTATTGGTGTCTTTTTGCTACATCACAAGTAACTACACCAATAATTGAAATTTAGATTAGTATAATGACATGTTTTGCCTGAATCTACAAAGAATTCCTGAAATACCATTGATGATTAATTGGTTACACAGAAATCATGACATCAACAAGTGATACTTATCTGTAAAAGAGGCAGAAAATAATAAAATTTATAAATTGATCTAGAAAGTTAACAAGAGAGCCCCACATCTTGAACGTTGTACAACAACGAAAGCCATTTCAAATTGAACGGTTCCTTCATTGATCCCAAATTTTTCATTAATTTTGATCTGAGTTTGGAAGTTAGTTGGTAGAAGATAACCGGGGAAGTAAACAAAAGAACATAAACCAAATATTTTAGTTCAATAATGCTATCGACAAAGAGAACTTCCAAGTTCAAGGCTCAAAAGCATAAAATTACCACCATCATTGTTGTCGTCACTTCTGAATTATTGACAAAGACTACACACAAATTTGAGTTAGGGAGAATAGCAAGCAGCAGCAGAAATGGAGACAGTTTAAGCTATCACACTGCAATTCACTTTGAAAGATGAGTCTAAACAAAAGTTGGTAACCGTGCAAAGATTGCAATTGAGTTGTCTTGAATTAAAAGTATGATCGTAATTGAGACAGCTGTGATTTAAGATCTACTATTGCTGTCAATTTTTTACCGAACTCTGTAGCCTTGACGAGAATTAAGTAGTACATCAGCTACGAATAGTATCTCAGAATGTGTTGTTCCAAGGATGAAAAAATGAGTATAAGTTTCAATTCACATTTCATTAACACAAGAGGATGGTTTGAGGGTAAAGACTTTTACGTAATGACTATCTTTATATCTGTTTTAGATTCCAACCATTAAGATTTTCTCTATTAAAACGTTTAAAAAATCAGGTAACAAATTTTATTTAAACTATCTCTTTTATGTAACAGTCGTTTAATTCATGTTTAAAATTAGGTAAATTATAATTATATATATATATATATATATAAAAGATTTTCAAATATTTCATCCTTTCAATATTTTCACAAAAAGTCCAATAAAAAATTCCTTTATTTGCTCTCATATATAGCGTAAGAAATCGAAGCCTATCTTTGAGAGGTTGAAGGGGATTTGGAAATTCCTTTTTCACGACTTCCCCAATACCTACAATAGTCTTAAAAAAACATTGCAATCTTTAGGATGAAATTACCCCTAAATTGGTGGAGAAGAAATCCATTATTTGCGCAATCATATTTTTATTGGAATACAGAAAAGAATTTACACGTGAGACTTTAACTAGTGATCATGCTAAGGCAGCTACAATTAGCACGCTAAATAGCTACATTTCAATGAAAATTGACTCAGTCGAATGCAAACAAAAAATAATTGTTAAAGTTCACTTTCACCTTCATCATCGGCACAATCAAAACCGTCGCAATCCAAATCAGTAATGTTGCTCATGGCATTCTCATTAAGATGTTGGAGCTGATTAATAACATTTTTGGCATCAGTAACCAAGATATTTTTTGCTGCTCTGATGACATCTATTTTTTGACAGTGGATCTCTATTCTATTCTCTTTCCCGGGAATTAATCTCTCTCCCAGCTCAGATTCTGCCTTTCTCTTGGATTCCCTACAATGCAGCTGGTCAATATACTTCTCATGTAAAGCCCTGTTTTTGATCTGCTTCAATACTGGTGGACTCATCTTGAAAGGGGCTTTTTACGTCCTGATGACATCTCACCACATCTCTGAAGAAATTCATTTTTCACTTGTAAATGCTTTGGGGTGGAAAGTGAACCATTCTGCTTGTAAAATTGAGTAGATAAATTAATATTAGGCTCAAGGACTGAGAATAGATCTGCTTCACAATCTGCATCTACACAATAATTCTTTTGTAACAAATATCTTACTGTTTTCTTTGCAAGATGACTCTTCTGCTTACTATGACTCAAACTTTTAGCCTTCAGCTCAATAGGTTTAAGAAGTTTGCTTTGCAGAGAGTGAAAAATATTTAACGGGTGATGAGCTCATTTTGTTTGTTCTTGACCAAGGCCAAGCTTGAGGTGGGGTTACATGGTCAGAATGGACTTTATCAAAGCATTCCTGGGTAGACTTTCCGGGCCCCTGCAAATGGTTTTAAATGGTTATATATAAGCTCAAAATTGATACCCTCAACACAGAACATTGTGGGTAGAAACTACTGCATATGAAGTGTCACAATTCCCATTGACCAAATCACAAGTTTTCTACAATGACATGCCTTCACTACTTGTAATTTGCAGCTCACCATTGTAAAATAATTCAATACGAAATAAGTATTCGTATAGCTACACAGTAAAATAGCTTCTTTTCTACCTTTTACTTCCCAGCACCAGAAGTCCAAGGCATTCTCTAAGTCTTAAGACAATTTAATACCAAAACTAGATGTTTGAATGCATTACCATTTTCCAATCTGACTCAAAGATTCAGCTGTTGACCTTCATTTGTTTTTAATTTATAATATATGGAGGTGGGGATAGCTTCATATTTTACAAATCAATTTAAGTTACCCAATGAATTCATGGCTCAGCATCGAGCATAACAATACCTGATAAACATTCAGCTTGGTGAATTCACCTTTGATGTGCTCACCAATTATTTCTGTAGAGTTTAACAAGGATGCTTTCCACAAGAGTCAAACTAATGATCATGCTCAAACAAAGCAAGGAAAAATCCAGCTAACAGCAGTGACGGATAAGCATAAGAATGCTCATGAATCATGAAAGACTGTCTCATTAGTTTGAGACTGCTTTAAATGAAAGTAGATATAACAAAATTACACTAGACAGAGACCTAAAATACAAAGATCATTCTCAAGACAGTCTGTCATGCTTGATTTTAGTAATTGTAAAACCCATTAATCAAACCTATGGTCTCAATTCTCCTCAATTACTAACACACTAATTTTTCTGGCTTAAATAGCTAATCAAACATCTCTTCAATCCAGTTTGGTCACTGCTTCAGTTTCAAGACTCCAAATGTTGATAATTTTCAATTTCTACTACTTACACTACATTGCAATCTACTGAAGTCGAATCATTGAAAATAAAGCAACTAATGCCGACTAGTAACACTTCCATACATTTATCTTAGAAAAAAATTGCTACCATACCAAAAATGAATCAACGAAAAGCATAATACCAGCTTAGAAACATTCTTCCAGAAATGAGGAGTTGGCTTCGTTCCAAAAAAAGCTCTTTGCAAAGCCATTTCTTGTTCTTTCGTCAACCCATGAATTTTGCTACTCTCTTTAGCTTCCTCGCCGCCTTTTTCTTAACCTTAATCTCTTCAGTTCCTTTCACCTCACCTCCCACCTTCCTTTCTCCTCCGTTTACTTGAACGGCATTCAAACCAAGTACAACACTAAACCTGCTCACCTCCCTTTACTCGCAAGTATCGATTCCCACTTCATTTTTTCTTTTACTCTTATTCAAACCACATTCAAGACGTTTCCTCAATTTATACTCACTAATTCTCTTAGCCTTATCGCTCTCTCTCTTCTTGACAAGTTATTTAGCAGTCAGCTTATTAGAAAACCTCGGAGACGGTCTGAGACCCAATGATACATCAACCCCACCGTTTAATCTGGCAGATATTCTCAACGCATTATCTGATCAACATAATTTATCCGATATTTTTGTTTTGGGGTCAACTTTACGAATTTTTGGTTGAGAATCTGACTTAGCGGAGTTGAGGGGGGATTCGAAGATCGTACGGGACTATTTGAGGATTTACTTGCATGTTCCTGGATTCACTGATTCTGGTTGGTTGTATTGGTCGTGTGGAAGCCGTGGAGATCTGGAGAGTGATGTCCGTAACCCTGCGTTGATAATGGAATTTCTTTTCGACATTTTTTCAAACAGTTGGTGGGTTCTGAGAGGGAAAAGAGGATGAGAACTCGCTGTAAAATTTTGAAATGTTTGGACTTCTGTAGCAAAGAAAGTTGTAGCTAAAAGAGCCAGGTTTCGTGAAGCCGTTTAGGCCCAATTTACCCTTACAATAGGCCCGTCTTAATGGGCTTATAAATCATAATCTGCTTTCAAATACTATACAACCAAAGAGTAACGTTACTGAAAAAAGATGGGCTAATGGATCCATCTTAAAATTTTTACCCAAAAATATAAATCCTAATTTTTAAATAAAGTGATACACATTCATTAAATAGTAAAAAAATATAATAAATAATTCTCAAAATTTTAAAATTCATTATCCAATAGATACCACATTATTTATTCTATTTGACAATGAAAATTTTGAAATAACTATAACATTATTGACATATATTTTTTTTTTAACTTTCATACGCCTACCCACCCTGTCCTATACACATCCCCAATCTTAAACACCGATGGGTATTTCGAAACACTAGTAGTCACAATTCAAATTTATCAAAATTCTTTTTTTTTTTCTTATTTTCATAAAATAAAAAAAAACTTAATATTTCTATAAATCTAAATGCTTACATATAAATATGCAAAATATTGTAAAGACTATTATTCCGATTTTTAACAAACCTTACTATAAAATATCCTTAATATTCGATATCCATCTTCTAATATCTTCAAAAACTTCAATTACTAACCATTATTATTTGTAAAATAATAATTGATAAAGAGTGAGTTAATAACTCAATAAATAAATTATATAAATTTTTATCGAGATGATTAAGAATTAATCTTCTTATAACATAATATTAATTCACTAAAAAATTGTAATATAATTACTCAATCAAATATTTATAAATTTCTTATATGAGATATGGAAATAAATAACTATAGAAATTTTTAATAAAATATAAATATTTTAATGAAACAACTCTATCAAGTAATGTCACTTGTTTATCCCGATGATCCGACCAAAATAAATCATATATATAACATCACATGTTTATTTTGGTGACCTAATCAAAATATATCACGTCGTATTTTATTTGTACGATACATTCAAATAATATTCTATTAGTAAAAGCCAATAGTTTATTAAGTGACTTAACCAAAATACAACAATTCAAATAACTACTAATTTTGAGTTAAAGGTCTTTCTCTTTTTTTTTTTATTCTTAAATTTTTTATTTGTAATAAGGTTTTACATCCACTTATATTAAAACAAAAATATTTACTTATGTATAAAATAATATGAAAATAATTCAAATCATACTAAAAAAATTATGAATGATTTATTTACAAAACAAAATAACATTCTAAAATACTTTATATACGATTTACTTAAGTTGAATGATAATGTATTATCTATTATTAATTAATTTGATAAAATATAACATCTTATAACAAATAACAAATAATTTGTCATCAAATTGATGTATTCCTACTCTTTTCTTAATAAATTCTTAATATAATATATCATTAAAATAGTTATAGATTTATAATATTTATCTAAAATTTAATACATAATTCTACTTATTTCAAAATAGATCAAATCAATACAAAAACTATATATAATATTTGAGTAAAAAGCAAGGAGGACATATGGAGACCATCCCAATAAACATGTGTCACCCCTGATTCCGAAAGAAAAAGCCTTGATCCAATCCCCTTCATTATCCCTGAGTGCTCTCTCATCCCTCAATAAGATCAACCTTGGGTCAAGAAGCAGCCATGCTCCATCCTTGACCTGAAAGACCTTTGACCCTAGATCCAAGGAATTTGCTAGTCTAAAAATGAGAATGATTAGAAGGCCTTGACATACCATGCAACTTTAATCCATCTGTTCCATCTTCTGTCAATTTTAGACGGCATGACAGTGACAGACCTTGCAATTCTAATATAATGAGAGCGTTAATGAAATACGGTTATCACACTATCTAATAGTAGGAAGGATCCATCATTTTCATTCTCCTATGCCGAGTCCCATCACAAGAATGATATATAAAACAAAGCAAGAGGAACAACAAGGGTTTTCTCTCAATCTCTCTTTCTTGATGTCTCATTTTCTTCTTTAAGAACAAACTTTTCTCTCAAGAAAAAAGGTGAAATCGAGATTGAAACTTTCTCTTTTCAGTTTCTCTAAATACATATTTGCTGACTTAGGCATTGAAGTTTTTCTATCGAAAAATCCACCCAGTGTTACTCTTTATTATGTTATTATTTTGCAAGGTTTGGAGGTATAGTCTTGCAAATTAGAATAAGAAGATAGGCCTACAAATAACATATGAGCAAACCAGCTTATTATACAAAATATAATTAATCTCGTATTTATATACCATATGAACCATATGTATTTATTCTGAATAACAATAATGATGGCTTAGGTCAGAAGAGTACTTCTCACACTAGTGAAATTGTATGATGAATCATTGACAAAATAAATTTGTGTCATTCATCATATATGTAGTCACATTCAAAAAATAGTTCTACTAACCATTAATCCATACTAATGTTCTAATAATATGACTATCATATTATCCGCACTAATATCATCTTATGATATTCACCAGAGATATTAAGTGTACCTACTATACAACGTTGATGTTCAGTCAATATGGCTTATGGAGAGAACATTTTAATAACTTTATTATCTAGGCTATTCATATGTATACTCTATTGTTAGTATGTTTAACAAGAGAAAGCAGCATACACATTTGAATCAGAAATAATTTTTTTGTTAATGAATATGTACAGTAGACATTATTTAAAGTAATTTAATACAAAACGCTCAAAACTGACAACACTATTAGTTTTAGGGCATCCTATACTAACAAAAGTATATAGTTAATGATTTATCATTTAGTTATACTAGTGTGCAATGTATTTTTTTGACTTGAAATATTATGTTTGAATCTAATATAGATGCAAGTATAAGACTAATCACATCTTATATGTTAAAGTCAATTTGGTTATTTGTTATTTACATACGAAGACGAATGATGGTCAAAATGGGATATGTTGACTCCATTTATAGGATTGAAAGTACGCGCTGACTCCATCTGTATTAGAGTTCTTAGACGAATGTTGATAAATATTTGAAACAAAAATCTCTGATCAAAGTACATATAATATCATATGAAAAAATTTGTGATAATAAATTAGGACATATTAATTGATGTTTCATAAATATATCAAGTTTAGGGTTTTGACATATTATACACCCTAACTTGATTAAAATCATATAATAGAAGGATATTATTGATCTCAATTAGATTATGTACCCAAGTATAGGTAGTCTTGTTATAGTATAGTCCGGTGAGTCCAAGTGTCGTA